>OY986042.1:53223918-53316418 GCA_963920215.1 Nineta flava | reverse complement strand
ACAGCATTTTTTGATTCCAACGTTAGAAGACATATGTTTCGATTTTAACAAAAAGAGATATTTTACAGTACTGGCCATGAAAGATGGGTATCTACAAGTGCCATTAGATAGTGAAAGCTCAGACATGTGTAGTTTTGGTACCTGTTTTGGTTCATACTCGTTTCAGAGGTTACCATTTGGAATCGCATCAGCTCCAGAAATTTCAAAAGAAAAATATGGAAATTTTGGGCAATATTTCGGGTGTTAAGATTTATTTTGATGATATAATTGTTTCTGGAGAAACGGAAATAGAACATGATCGAAATTTAAAGGAAGTATTAGAACGAGCTCAATTATATGGAGTCAAGTTTAATAAGGAAAAAGTTCAATTTAAGGGCTCAAGAGTTTATGGGTCAAATATTTTCAAAAGAAGGTGTAAGGCCAGATAAAAATTATGTAAGGGCTATTACGAAAATGGAATCTCCGAAAGACAAGAGTGAACTCCTAAGCTTACTAGGTATGATAAAGTACTTATGCAGATTTATACCCAATATGTCAAAGGTTACGACTCCATTGCGAGAATTAACAAAAAATGGAGTGTCATGGAAATGGACCATAACGCATGAACAGTCACTTCAAGATTTAAAAGATCTATTAACGTCAGCTCCAACACTGAGATTTTTTGATTTTAAAACCAGCATCCAGTAGCGTATGCATCGCGAAGTTTGTCGTTAGCTGAGCAACGATATGCTCAAATTGAAAAAGAACTTTTAGCGATCGTTTTTGTTACGGAAAAATTTTCGTCTTACATTTATGGTGATAGTGATGTCACAGTGTGGTCAGACCATAAACCTCTTGAGTCAATTGTTAAAAAGAAATTTGAAAATAAAATTTGTACCTGGGTCGAAATTAGTTGTAGCAGACAACACATTATCGAGATCGTATCAAAAATGTCAAATGGACGGATCAACAGAGTTTGATTTGACAGTTCATTACTTAATCAATAATATTCCAATGTCTAACGAAAAAAAAGTTGAATTCAGAAAAGCGGTGGAAAATGATGCAGTCTTAAGAAAAATTGTCACTATAGTGAAGGTTGGCCTTCACAGAAATCAAGAGTGGAGAAAGATCTAATATCATATTGGAAAATTAGGGACTCAATTAATTGAAATGAAGAGTTATTGTTTACAGGGAATAAATTAATAGTACCATCAGAACTGCGATCATATGTATTGAGAAAAGTACATGAGGGTCATTTTGGTATTGTAAAAACCAAGAATAGAGCTAGAGAAATTGTATTTTGGCCAAGAATGAGCTCCCGAATTGAAGAGCTAGTATCACAATGTCAAATTTGTGAAAAACACTCTCGTAAAAATTGTAGGGAACCGTTAAAGCCATTTTGGTAGTATTTGATGCTTACTCAAATTGATTAGAGATTGTAGCAATTAATAATAAATCAGCTACAGAAGTCATAATTAAATTAAAAGCCATTTTTTCTAAATTGGGTAGCCCGGATGTTTTAGTTTTGGGAGTTACACATTTAAAGCATTTGCTAGGGAATGGAATTTTCAATTATGCATATGGAGTCCAAATTATCCGCAAACAAATGGGTTAGCTGAAAACGGTGTAGGGATTGCAAAGTCAATGATAAAAAAACGTGGGAAATGAAAAAAGATTTGTTTGTTACACTCTTAGAATATCGGAATACCCCGCTGAAGCATTTAAATTAATCACCATCGCAGTTGCTTAATAGTAAACGCTGTAAGACCAAAATACCAGTCTCCACAGCTCAGTTGTTACCACTGGTAAATGATAGGGAAGAGGTGAAAAAGAAGTTAATTGAAAGAAGGGAATGGAATGAAATATATTACAATTTCAAGGCCAAGCACTTGCCAGCTCTCAAACCACATGACAATGTAACGATTTTAGACAAAAGAAATAATCAATGGAACCCAGTTCGTATAGTAAACAGTCTTCAATCTCCTCGGTCTTATGTGGTGTAAGATGAAAATGGGCAAATGTTGCGTCGAAATCGGGTAGATTTAGAACCTTCACCAAATGAATTCAGGTGAAAAAAGAGTGATTATGATGAGTTAATGAGCTCATTCATTGCTAGTAGTGGTACCAGTGAAAAGACAGACAATATGGCACAGGAAGATAGTGATGATGTGTTAAATGTGTTGGACCAGTCGGAAGTAGAAAGTGTTGTTGATCATCCATGTCTTACCTCCCCAAGCACTATGACTAGTCAGGTAGTACAGTAAAGAAGCCTCGGAGAAGACATGAAGATTTTGTGCCTGAAGAGGAAGCGTGTATGATATGACACTCAGTAGCACTGTACAAATAAGAAGGAACAGACATTATTCAACCATAAACACAAGGTTCATGGAATGCAGCGTGTGACATAAACATTTGTAATGAATAACAAGAGATTTAACAGAATAATTAATATCATTAAGAGTGTATTGATTTATTTATAATAGAAGAACATTTCATAATCAGTAGTGTTTTAATTCCAAATAATACAGTTCCAAGACTCGTATCCATATAATACCATATCCATAAAATAATGCTGACCATACACATGTTTCTAATAGCTTTTGCTTTATATTCATATTAATATTTCTATTATATAACTAATTTTTAAGTTTATTAAAAGAAGTTTTAGCCATAGCTAGCCGTCTTTCAATTTCGTGGATGCACTTTCCATCGTTGGTAATTAAACACCCAAGATAACTGTATTTCTCAGCTGTTTTAAGATTTTCATTATTCATGCTTATATTAATTGACTCGCTCTGCTCGCAAGGGGATACCCCCCTTGACCCTATGGCTCAGCGTCACAGAAAATAACCTTACATGAATTGTAAAAAAAGTTGAAAATAATACTTACCAAAAAGTACTTACCATTAGAGAATTAACTAATGGGAGGGGGAATTTTTTGCGGGGTGGAATTTTTATGGAACGAATTTTGAGGGTTTTTTCGGGGAGAAAATTTTTTGGGGGAAGGGGGTTTAAGGATGGGAATTTTGGGGAGTGTTTTTTCGATTTTCCGGGGAGTTGCAATGAAAAATTTTAAATTTTTCAAATTAACTTCCTAATTTGTAGCTATTTAGCGTCGATTGCAAAAAACTGCATCTTTCTAGCATGAATAGAAGAAACGGATTGGTTTTAGGGGTGTTCTTCCCAATTGCGAAGGGTTGTGATGGAAAAATTTTCATTTTTCAAATAATTATGTTATTTTGAACCTGTTTCACGTCGAATGGAAAAAACCGATCTTTCTATCATGAATATTGGGGGGTGTTTTTCCCATTTTCCCATTCTGTAAATTTGACTTTATATCGGGTGAAAATCCCATGTTTTTGGCGTGTATAGAACAGAAAAACGTAATTTTGTTTTTTTTCCGATTTTCCGGGGGGTTGCAATGAAAAAATTGAAGTCCGATTTTTCTCGTCGGTTTGAAGCAATTTCGCGTCGAATGCAAAAAACCGCATCTTTCTAGCATGTGTAAAAGTAGGGTAGGTTTTGTATAGAACAGTGTGTCAGTCAGTCAGGTTCACTTCTAGCTTTATTATAGTATACTCGCTCTGCTCGCAAGGGGGTTCCCCTTGACCCCGTGACTCCGCGTCACTAAAAATAACCTTTACATGAATTGCAAAAAAAGTTGAAAAAATACTTTGGAGCGTTTTACCATTTTCAAAGGGGTGGCGATGAAAAAATTAAAGTTTATCGAATAATTTCATTAGTTTGAAGAAATTCTCCACCAAATGCAAAAAATCCCATCTTTCTACCATGAATAGAAGTTAAAAGGGTATCTTAGGGGGTTATTTTCCATTTTTTAAGGGGGTAGCGATGAAAAATCTTAAGTTTTTTATTACCTTCATAATTTATATTTATTTAGCGTCGAATGCAAAAAAACGCATCTTTCTAGCATGTATAGAAGAAAAAGGGTAGTTTTGATATTTTTTCCCATTTGCGAATGGTTGCGATGGAAAAATTGACATTTTTCAAATAATCCTGTTATTTTAAACCCGTTCCACGTCGAATAGAAAAACCCGATCTTTCTAACATGAATAGAAGTGAAAAGGGTAGTTTTAGGGGAATTTTTCCTCTTTTTGGGTGGTTGAAAGTATTCTGTTAATTTGACTTTATTTCGGGTCAATCGGTGAAAATCCCATCTTTCGAGCATGAATAGAAGTTAAGCGGATAGCTTAAGGGGTGCTTTTCCCATTTTTTATGGGGAAACGATGTAAAATTTTAAGTTTTTCGAATGATCTTATTTTATAGCTGTTTAGCGTCGAATACAAAAAACGTAACATTCTAGCATGTATAGAAGAAAAGGAGTGGCTTTAGGGGGTGTTTAACCCATTTGCGAAGGGTTGCGACGAAAAAATTTACGTTTTTAAAAAAGTCTTGTTATTTTAAATCTGTTACACGTCGAGTCGAAAAACCCGATCTTTCCAACATGAAGAGAAGTGATAAAGGCAGATTTAGGGGTGTTTTTCCCATTTCCGGGTGGTTGCGATGTAGGTAATGAAATTTTTCAAAGTTTTCTGTTAACTTCACTTTATTTCGGGTCGATTGGTAAAAATCCCATCTTTCTAGCATGAATAGAAGTTAAAAGGGTAGCTTAGGGGGTGATTTTCCATTTTTTAGGGCGTAGAGATGAAAATTTGTAAGTTGTTTGAATTACCTTCTAATTTGTAGCTATTTAGCGTCGAATTCAAAAAACCGCATTTTTCTAGCATGTAAAGAAGAAAAGCGGTAGTTTTAGGAGTGTTTATCCCATTTGCGAAGGGTTTCGATGGAAAAATTTATGTTTTTTTAATAATCCTATTAAAAACTTCTTATTCTAACACGATAAGAAGTTAAGGAGGGTTGCGATGTAGGTAATGAAATTTTTCAAAGTTTTCTCTTAATTTGACTTTATTTCGGGTTGATTGGTAAAAATCCCATCTTTCTAGCATGAATACTAAAAAAACTAGAAGGATGCGGTTTTTTGCAATCGACGCGAAATTTTTGAAACTTAAAATAAGAATCGTTGGGAAAATTTAATTTTTCCAAGGGAACATATGGAAAATCAAAAATTAAATTTTTGTATTTAAGTTTATGCCATTTTCTGGCATTTGTTAAAGATGCGACTTTTTGCTTTCGACTCCGGGTATCTCAAAACCTATTTGTAGATTGAAAAAATTCAATTTTCCTAACGCAACATCCGAAAAAGTGGGAAAATAAATATATATATATATATATATATATATATATATATATATATGGTGATATCCAATCAAAAACATAAATGTAAAAAAGGGCCGAGTTTTCGGGGAGATACTTTATATAATAGTTGCTCGTTAAAATATCCCAAATTTTATCAAATTTTTAAATCATACTAAGAGAAAACTTACGAAATAAATTTTTTCAACCAAATTTTTTTTTTCATTTTACTTTGCACTTACATTCTTACATTTCAGTTTTCCCTATTTACTTTATAAATAGCTCGGCTCTTTAATTGGGATACCATCACTTTTTAAGGAGCAACTATTATATAAAGTATCCCCCCGAAAACTCGGCCGTTTTTTACATTTATGTTTTTGATCGAATATTTTCTTTAACTCAAAGCGCAATCTACACATTACTAAATTGTGGTCACTGTCACAATCTGCACTTGGATATGTTCGTGAATTTGTGATACTGTTTCTGAAACGTTGATTTATTGTAATGTAGTCAATCTGGTTCGTGTATTTTCCATCGGGACTTATCCATGTATATATTTTATTATTTTTATTTTGAAATCAGGTATTTGTGATTATTAGATCTTTCTGTCGGCACCAGTTTAACCATCTTTCTTCTCTTTCATTTCTTATATCAAGTCCATACGGTCCCACTATATTAACTTCTCTTCCTCTCCCGACTTTCGCGTTTAAGTCTCCCATTACAATCACTATATCCTGTGTTTTGACTTGTCTATAGGCTGTCTGTAGTTGTTCATAAAAGTTGTTTATATGATCACTTGAGTCGTTTGCTGTCGGTGCGTATACCATTATAATTATTAAGTTGTTTGGATTATTTTCATATTTAATCATAAGCACCCTTTCTGAAATAGCCCAATAGCCCAATATTTTATTGTACATTTCTTGCGTCATTATATAACCTACTCCATAATCATGTGTTATACCTCCTAAATAAAGAATCCAATAATTGCCCGATTTAAATTTGCCAATTCCATTGAGCCTCGTTTCACATACTCCCATAACATCTATCTTCAAACGATCCATTTCTTGATTAATGTTTGCCAATTTACCAAGTTTAAGCATTGTGCGTACATTCCATGATGTATTATTAATATTCAATTTATTATTATTCATTTTGTTTATTTGCAATTTCTTAGATTGAAGAGCATAATCTTCCTGAGCAATTTTGAGTGGGGGTTTGCCATTACCCTCCACTCGGAGTTTGTTATTTGTTGTCCATTCATATCCTTTTTGTAACCTTTTCGTCAGCGTTAAATCATTTCCTTTTTTCCTAATCAGTTTTTTGAGCCATCTCCAATCTTTTCTAAATCAGCTTCGTTCATTGAACTACTTCTTCTCAAAAAAAGTCGATATGCCTTTTATCTTTAGAGCCTCCTCTAATTTTCTGATATTTTGTATTTTGTTTTATTGGGGTACCCTCTACACAACTTCTTTCTTCTTTTTCTTTACTATCTTCTCTTTTATTTTTTTTATGACGCTGATTTCGTTTACAAATCCTCTTGCTGGCTGAACATCATACAATCGTTGATGATATAAAAGTTTATCTTTTCTAATGTTCGCTTCTTTTCGTTGTTCTTTTAGTGCATATTAATTTGTATCAATTGCTTTCTTGGCTCGCTAACATATTCAGGCATGTCGTCTGTTATGTATATATTTGTGTTTCTTAGTTTATTTTTTTATTGCATAATTAAAATTTTTTTCGAAATGCGATCATGCCAACTATAATTGCTCTGGTTTTTATATTTCTCTTTCCGATCCGGTTAATAAAGTCTATATCTTCAATTGAAATATTTAGCACAAGGGTTTATTGTATCAGCTTCATGGCCTTTTGTTCCAACTCGTAATAATTTCGTTCTTCCTTTATCAGACCGTGAATAATAAAGTTTCTTTTTCTATTTTCTCCTTCCATTATTTTAATTTTTTTTCTATTATTTCCATTTTTTCTTTATATTCCTTATAATCTAGCTTCAAGGTATTGAATTTTTCATTTAAATTATCGTTGACTTTTTCTATATTCTCTTTTAGCTTAAAATTTCAAATTCGCCCCTATACCTAGATCAGTTTTTGTATTATAAATACGTATTTCGACTACAAAGTAGTCATCATCAGTATAAATTAGTTAGTTGTAATTTACTCTTTGACAATTAGAAATAGATATAAAATCGAAATCAATAGACAAAAATAAAAATAAATAAAAAATTAAACAAAATAAAAAAAAATATAATAAATTTTATTGAAATTACTCTTGTTAAAATTTCTTTCATTCAAGTTTACTCTTGTTAACCTCACTCTTATTAAAATTACTCTTATATTGTCTCAGGTTATGTTATTCGTTACTGATTTGGTGACAGTTTCACGACGTTGCTTGGTTTTACCTAGCTTATATATGTTTGGCCGACGTTTCATATTATTTTAAGATCGCACCTTGCTGTTGCTGAGTTATGCGTTGCGCAGTAAACAGGTTTTATATTTTTTCATCTTTAGAAAGAGAGAGACGGATATATTGACGATTTATTTTTCCGTAAATTTTGATTAAATCTGAATTTGGAACCGGTCCATTGTCTAAATTCATAATATTTCTTTTGAATTTCTGAATCTAAATGCTTTCGTATGCATCCAGCTCTGAACGATTTTGTACTGCCTTTACAAGTTTTAAATTGGATTTGTCGATTTTATGGTCATTCTCTATAATATGTGCAGCTATACAGAATTTTTCTAACCTGGCGTATTTCATATGAGCCATATGTTCTTTGAATCGGGTTCCAATTTGTCTACGGCTTTGGCCAATGGGCACTCTATGCTATAAATTCCCGATTTTTGTTCGTTTTCTATTTTGTCTTTTGGGTTACCGAGGATCTGTTTAATTTTATAATTGCTCACGAGTGCTATTTTTAGATTATGATCCTCCATTTCCTTTTTAATCTTGTTCGTACAAGGTGGGAAGTATGTTAGCTTGTACCATTTCTTTTGTTTGATGTTGGCCCGTTCTGGTGTTATTGTCGTTGTGCTTTTCTTTTTTTAAATTTTGAATTTAATTTTACGGATCATGATGTTTATTAATTTTGGATTGTAGCCGTTAAATATTGCAATGTGTGTAATATGCTGGATCACTTTAAAATAATGTTTTCTCGACATTGGTACTTTCAGTAATCTATTTATTAAAAAGTTAAATATGGCTAGTTTGTATTGAGGTGGACTATTTGAAAGGAATGGTGCAAGCTAACGTACTTCTCGGCTTTTGATTCATTTTTTTAAAAATTTTATATTACTATTGTCAGTACGATTTGTTTGTTTCCCTTCAATCAGCTTCTTGATTTTGATGATTATATTATATTGTATTAAATTATGTTTTTATTTGGTTAAATACAAAAATAGAGTCTGTTAAAATAATTAGTGTGAACACTTTTATATTTACTATATATATGATAGCACAAAGAAAGTTAATTTAATAAAATTGAAGTATACTTGTGTGAGGTTCGAACCGAACCCGCTTAACGTTATCGTATTGTGAACGCAGGCTAATTTAGTCACTTATTATTCGAACACACAATTAAATATCCAAGATTCTACGCATGAAGAATAGATATATTAGGAGATTGAACGACATAGGCAATTCGTCTGTTTTTGTGTCCTCAAAAACGTGTAGAGATCATAGTTATTATTTTCGCCACTAGCGGCAGTGCGAATCTGCCCGTACGGAATTATTATTATTATTACATATTAAAATCAACGGTTATCACATCTTACAAATAGAAATTGTAAGTATAAAAATTGTTTAATTTTATAAATGTGAAAAAATGGGACGATGTTGTACAGGGAAAGCATAGATAAACTGCTATATATCTATGAGTGAAAGGTTGTTTAAGGTTAGGAATGCGTGTCTGCATTTACGAAAGGAATATGGTCTGTAATTACCGGTTTTGTTATCTTCTTTCTTTATCTAATATATATCAGTTATTGTAAACATATATTGTATATTATTATTATTATTAATTGCAAAATTATCACTATGATTCTTCATCTTTTAATTTATTGCAATTATTAAGAATTCTCTATTATTAATATTTATTTAATTATTACTTGATAATCGAAAACAATTTTTTATTATCTATAAAACTAAGACGTCTTATTAACTGAATGGAAGTGATTTCTTGGCGCCTACATTTAAACATTTAAATTCCGTACGGCACTGAGACCAGTGACCCCTACTGATAAAAGATAGTTACACCAATTCTTGACCGTTTTTTTAACATTACGTTCGCTCTCCTAATATATCTATTCTTCATGGTGTAGAAACTGAGAGTAAAGACCATTACACAATGAAAAAAAAAGGTATAAGATATAAGAAATAGCACAGCGACCAAAACACAATGGGCGATAAGCTACAATATTCAACCAATTACAGCGGTTGAATGCCTGCTACTGGTGTGTGCACGAATGTCAAAAACATAATCTAATTGTTATATACCTAATTTAACTAGCTGAATTCCCCGGCGTTGCCCGTAGAACTCCAATGTTTACTCTGGCACTTTTGGTGTCGATAGCGTACTACTGAATTATTCAACTTTATTAATTTTTACCGGCACTTCCGCTATCAGAATTAAAATGTTATTTGGCTTCCCAGAACCGCCACCTTTTTACACCTCGGGTTACATTATTGGAGTTTTAGTAAGGATCCTCAATTTTTTTGAAAATATAATATAGCCTATGTCACCTGGGGATAGTGTAGCTTCCCAACGGTGAACGAATTTTTTAAATCGGTCCAGTAGTTTCGGAGTCTATTCAATGCAAACAAACAATCAAATCTTTCCTCCTTATAATATTAGTATAGATAATTTCATTTTACAGATATTTGGCAATTAGAGATCAGGTGTTCTCTGTGGTATTGACATATCGGATAGGAGAATCGACTGCGCATAACATTGCCAGCCAAACCTGTGATTGGCTGGGAATAAGAAATAAGGAACAGATGCAACGCGACGGAAATTCTGTTGCTATTTCTTATTCCTTATTTTTGAGTTATGAATTGATCAACGGTTCTGCCATCTGCTGTATTCAGCTATTTCTTATTCCTTATTTCTTATCTCTTATACCTAATTTTTTCATTGTGTAATGGCCTTAACAATTATAGTATTCAGTACGTCAAAAGATTTTTTGATACAAGAAAAAACTTTTTCCCTTACCTCAAGTAATTTAAAAATATTAATATCATTAGTCACAAAGGAATTACTAGAGCCGCAGTAGCACTCGGATTTAAGAGATCATTCCTGAAGGATTTAAATTCCGTATTATCTACGATAAGTCTACAATTTGGATAATGTATTTTAAATGATGGAGGCATAGTTTCTAGTATATCTTGTTGTAATGAAAATTATTGAGAATAATTTTTCTGGATCCAACACACATTTTAATTATGAAATAGAAGAATATTAAGTAAGATGTTGCGAAAATATTTAAGAAAACAATATTTTTCTCCTTGGAAAAAGAAGGAGTTTTTTTTTTCTAAGTACAGAAAGAAAATAATACAGTTCGATTTGTTTTTTTTCTTAAACTAAGTTTTTTTTTTAAGTCGAAAATTGAAAAGTAAATAATAACTGCTTTTGATTTAAAGTTTTTCTTTTTTTAAAAAAAATTATCAGATATAATTTAATTAAAAAATAAATCAAAAGTCATACAAAGTTTAATATCGACTATGTCTGATTAGTTTCAAAGTTTAAAATCGACTATTGTCTGATTAGTCTCAAAGCATATATTCGACTGTTGTTTGATTCGGTTAAAAGTAATTCAAAGTTTGACATTGTGTTGAAAAATTAAAATAATTGTTGAAAAAGAAATTGGATTCTCATTTTTTTTAAAGCAATAAAATCAGGTTTTTTTTTGTTTCGTAAAAACTTGTGATCAATTTAATTTTTTTTCTTTTCTTAAAAAAAAAACGTGCGTGTCATTTCAATTATAAAATATTTAGTAAAACTTTTTACTAATATATATATATATTTTTGTCGAATATCGGAATCATTTGCAGGTTCGTGCAGCGCTCCTTTGAGGTGTAAAGAGAGCCAAGATACCGCGACAAGTGGCGACCGTGACAGGACCCAGGAAACGCACTGAAGAGAAAAGGACACACAATGGCAAGCCGCAGCATTCCAATTTTTTCAAGCATCGATATGTTTTTTATATTTGTTTTCGAATAAATAGGCTTTTGCATTAAACTATCTGAACCCGGCATGCGTTGCATGTCATTTTAATTCCTAAGGTTTACATATACAAAGCAGACAAACTAAGTAGTAATACTTCGCGTTAATTATTGCTTCGCATTAAGTAATAAGCGTCGCGTTAAGTAATGCTTCGCGTTAAAACCTCCATGGAAGCCCGTAAAATAACTAATTGAATTCTATTTAAAAAGATATAAAAAGCGTAAACAATGTAGTTAAATACCTCAATGAACTAATTACGTAAATTAAAAAGAAAAAGTGACCTCTTTGAGCCAATTACTAAAGTAAAATTTGTTTGTGACCTCTATATATTTAATTCAAAATGTGTAAATTAAGTGTCGTTACACTCACCCGCCCAAAAAAAAGAATAGCTTATGTCAAAGAATACACCCCCAGGAAGTTGGCCCGACACTTTGGAATTTCCCAATAAATAATACACCAAATAATTGATTGCAGAGCAATTCGGGAGCAATTGATCACTTCAATTCTTTTTAAGTTTCGTTTATTATATTCACTCAAATTCGGGTTGTGAAGTTAGTCTACCCCCCACCACTTCCATAGACGCTTCATGTTTTTCGATTATTTCTCATATAACGAATGTGAAATTGTTATATCTAATAGTGGAGCAATTAAGAGTAAACAGGGAACAATTGTCTGGTTCATAAAAAACTCTTTAAAGCGTCTTGGTTCAGCTGAAATCGGTTTTAAAAAATGTCCCTAGGATCTAGTTTTTTTTCACTTTTACTTTTTTGAGTTCTTCTCAAAATCTATGAAGGAGCAAATGATAAAAACTGCGGAGCAATTAGGAGCAAAATCGGGAGCAATAGATCAGTTCAACTCTTTTTTAGTTTCGTTTATTATATTCATTCAAATTTGGGTTGAGAAGTTGGCCTACCCCTCACCACTTCCATAGCCCCTTCATGTTTTTCGATTATTTCTCATATAACGAATGTGAATTTGTTATATCTAATAGTGGAGCAATTAAGAGTAAACAGGGAGCAATTGTCTGGTTCATAAAAAACTCTTTAAAGTGTCTTTGTTCAGCTGAACATCGGTTTTTCAAAATGCCCGTAGGATCTAGTTTTTTTCACATTTACTTTTTTGAGTTTTTCTCAAAACCTATGAAGGAGCAAATAATAAAAACTGCGGAGCAATTAGGAGCAAATCGGGAGCAATTATTTGGTGTATTATTTATTGGGAAATTCCAAAGTGTCGAGCCAACTTCCTGGGGGTAAAGAATACAATATACATAGAAGCTCATAAGTACGATTTTTGTGTCACTAGAAATTGTGAATTGTGAGCGTGACCGCTAGATGACAATAGCTGTTTGATTTCGGTATTTAGTGCTATTAGCAGCACAACCAACTGTATTTTTTGTGTCTATTGTATCCAACCAAAAACATAAATGTAAGAAAGGGCATTCGGGAAAATCCTTAATGTAATAGTTCCTTCTTAAAAAGTGATGATATGAGAGTAAGGACCGAGCTATTTACAAAGTAAATAGCTCTAGACTTTATATAATAGTTGCTTCTTAAAAGGTGATGATATGGAAGAAAGAACCGAGCGATTTACAAAGTAAATAGCTCTAGACTTCATATAATAGTTGCTCTTTAAAAAGTGATGATATCCCATTAAAGAGCCGAGCTATTTACAAAGTAAATAGCTCGGTAAACTATTAACTAAAAAAAATTAATAAGAGGTAAATTGATTAAATGTAAGAAAAAATTTCGTTGAAATTTATTTCGTAAGTTTTCCCTTAGTATGTTTTTAAAATTTTATATAACGCGGCAAGTTTTAAAATATTTGAACTCATCAGAAAAAATAACTTGCTGCGTTATATAAAATTTTAAATTTTTCCGAAAACTCGGCCCTTTCTTACATTTATGTTTTTGGTCGGATACAATATACACAAAGAATACAGTTGGTTGTGCTGCTAATGGCACTAAATACCGAAATCGAACAGCTATTGTCATCTAGCGGTCACGCTCACAATTCACAATTTCTAGTGACACAAAAATCGTACTTATGAGCTTCTATGTATATTGTATTCTTTGTATATACATAGAAGCTTATTAGTCCACTTTTTCTGCCCCACAATATATTAGTTAGAATCTTTCATAAGCAGAGGGCAATAGTATGTACTTACTCTGGTAGCAGCACGATTAGCTTTTTTCCTCTGAAGATTAAAAAAAATCCCATAGAGAGCAGCACTAGTTGGGGGTACACATGTTTTGATTTTCTCATTGACAGCAACGTTATGCAACGTCATAACTCGGCAGAAAATTCATTTTTTTTAAATTGTTCAAAAAGCATCTTTTTTTGGCTTGCTTTGGGCTTCATTTCTGTGAATTATTAAGGTGCAATTTCATGCTGACGCTTGAAGGTCATTTCCAGCGTCAAATTTGGTCATGTGGTATAATTTCGACCGAAGCGCAATCTGGATAAAAAAAACAGCGATAAAACTAAAAATATTTTAGTTTTAACGCTGGTATCATTTATTTGACGCTGAAGATGTGAAATCGTTCACTACTATTTTATAAATAAATTTGTATATTACAATAACTATGAGTTGTTGTTGCTCCAAAAAGGTTAAGGAATAACATAGATCGATAATTCGACTTCCGATTCTTGTTACTTGTTTGACGCTAACTTATTTCACCAGTGTCGCTTGACGCTGCAATTCCACACTCAAACTTGACGCTGCTTTTTATCCAGGTGGCGCTTCGGTCGTAATTATACCACGTGACCAATTTTGATGCTGATGCTTAACTTTTCCTGATCGGAGTTAAAGTTTTTTTTATTCGCAAAAAAACATTTTTTCCATATATTCTTGTGTTGGTATATGTCAACAACTGGTTCTGATCCAAAACTTACTCAAGAGGGTGGTAATCCCCTCCAGTATTTATTTTAATTTATCATCTGATTTAGTTGACTTCATCTTTGTGGATATATCCTAAGTGGCCATTTTAAATTCTATCTAAAACTGTTCGGCACTCGCTATTTTGTGAAACTATTTTTTTTGCGAATAAAAAAAAATTGGGTCGGTACTTTTTGAAAAAAATCGGAAAAACCGTCAAAAATCGTGATTCCTATTTTTTGCTTCAAAAGTTCGAGTTTTTTATAAAAATGTCTAATAATTCACAGAAATGAAGCCCAAACCAAGCAAAAAAAAATGCTTTTTGAACAATTTAAGAAAATTTATTTTTTTCCGAGTTATGAAGTTGCTTAACGTTGCTGTCAATGAGAAAATCAAAACATGTGTACCCCCACTAGCGCTGCCCTCTATTGGAGTTTTTTCAATTGTTCTGCTACTAGAGTAAGTACGCACTATTACTCTCTGGTTATGAAAGGTTTCAACTAACACATTGGTCGTGTTCGGCCGAAGTAATCTTAGTAAGATAGTCAGATTATCTTACTTAGTCGTCGGCCGGGACACTTTATGCTTACTAAGAGACTTTTATTATGCCGCCATTTTTCTTAGTTTCTACGTCACGGGCAGTGTTGCCAGATATCCCGTTTAACGGTAGATCTACCGCTTTTTTAGTATTTCTACCGTTCTACCGTTTTTTTAAATTTTTTGATATAAAAAAATTTTTCTACCTTTTTTTTCTTAAAAAGCGGAAGATCCACCAAAATACAGCGGTAGATTCAAAAAGTGAAAATTCCAATTTAAATAGTTTGAAATAAATACTTTTATTCAGAATAATAAAAATTATATTACATTAGTATTTAATATATTATAGAATTTTTTTTCTTCAAATATTAAATAATATTAATTCTTTTTATTTGTCATATATTGCATTACTTATTGTTTAAAATCCCATTATAAAATAATACCTTAAAGTAATTACAGAACCATATTCTATTATTTCAAATAATGGAATATGGTCTGTAATGACTGATTTTGTATTTGTACGATTGGGGAGTTTTAAATTTATCATTATTATAAAAAATTGAAAAAAATGACACAAATTCAAAAATTTTTTTATTTATTCAAAAAAAAAGGTAGATATACTAACAAAGCAGTAGATCTACTGTTAAACGAGATATCTGGCAACACTGATTAAGAAGAAAAAGAAAGTGTGTCCTGGCCGAAACTGGCTGACTCAGATGCTCAGAACAAAATTATATTTATTCTGACTATTTTACTAAGATTTCTTACTTCTTAGTTCGGCCGAACACACACATTGTGGGGACAAAAAAAGTGGACTAATAAGCTTCTATGTATATATGTATTCTTTGCTTATGTGCACGTTTCCCAATTACAACACTAAAGTGCATTATGCGGCATAATACTCAACGTTGAATGTTTCAACTACAGCAACGCTTCGCATAATCGAGTACTTTGAAAAGTAATGCTTTCGCGTGATACGCGCAATGGATACCAACTCAGTAGCAGAAAATATTTAATATTTTCAATAAATATATCACTTGATGATAACTAATTGATTGATTTAAACTTGGAGTAGTCGATAAATCTTCATCATCACTATCATCTGGATTAGATGATTTAGTTAAAAAGTATATAATTTGTTTAGAACTCATCTAAAAAAATTATTATTAGTCAAGACAAAAAATGGTACTGAAATAATAAAAATCGAAATTACATAAAATAACCGTAAAAAGTTTTCGGTCAATTGTTATTGTATACCACTTTATTTATTTATTAATGAGGTATGCTCTGCTGGTGCACTTGAAAACAATGCACGTTCCAATTAAGCATTAGCACACTTCGGCATTGTGCGCCACTGAGTCGCATTATGCTCTGTAGTTGGAAAATTATCTGTTTTAGTTACCGTCAGCACGTTTTAAATGACTAACATGAGTTTTTGATAATTTATTTGTTCTAACATCTCGAAGTTCGATACTAACAGGTGTCGTAAAACGAATAATCCTTTTAACATCACTAAATCTAGGTGACAAATTTCGATCGTCATCGATGTTTGATGTTGCTGGTGGTAGTCTAAACCGTACGAGTTGACCAACATGAAATTTAACATCTGATGGAGATTGCTGTTATCGTAATTTTCGCATTATAGTAGCCTTATGGCATGCTTGCTGGACCATATCCACGCTAGAAAATTGATTCCAAGTACGACCCAAAAATACTGATGACGGTGAATTTTTAATGGCTGTGTGAAACGTTGAATTATATTGGAAAATTCTAATGGTAATATCTTATTCCAGTCCTTGTGTTTTATTTGGTATTGTTTAATCACGCAGGTTAAGTAAATTTTGATGTTACGATTTGTTCGTTCTGTAATGTTAGCTTGTGGATGATATGGTGAAATATATCCAGTACTTATTCCATTAGAAAATAAAAATCTGTGTATTTATTGGATTTAAAACTTTTCGCATTGTCGCTAATAATAACTTTTGGAAAACCAAATACCAAGAAGAGTTGTTGGAGAATTTTAACCACTACCACTGATGTTGCTTTTCTAGTGGGATAGGCCTATTGAAAGTTTATTTTACATACTGATTGTAACGCTTTGGTATATGTATTCAACACACCACAGCGCTTTAACAAACTTTCTAGATGGTTATTACCCATATCGAAATTTAATTTTACAACTGTAAATGTTAAAGGAAAAGACAACGTAGTCGGTGACTGCTTAAGTCGTTTGTTTTGTGAAAATGAAACAAATGGTGAGGAAACTAATGAATCAAAATTCATAGAACCAATTAATCTTCTAAATCAGATTTAAACCGATCCCAAAGGTTACTTAACAATTAAAAAGGAACAAAAAGCTTCTCCAGATTGCAGTAAACTTGCTGTAGGCATCTGCAATCACAAATATGTATTTGTAGCCGATGTTTGAAGAAGGTATTAAGGGTCCAATAAAGTATATAATATAATTTATTAAACACATATTTTCACTAACACTAGAGTCTGGTGCTAAAATTTTATAGTTTATTGGTTTGCAGGTGGCACAAACACTACATTTTTTTTATATAATCAACTGTTTTTTTTAAATATAAATTTGGATAAGTAAAACGTTTTGCGATTTCACGATATGTTTTCGTGACCCTTGAATGACTTCCAAATACTGAGGAATGAAAATAATCCAATATATAGTCCAAAATAGAATCTGTGGTACAATACGTTTTTATTTATTGTGCCGAACAAAGCGAACTAATAAGCTATCGCGAATTGCATAATTTTGTACATTTGAACCTGATTTAATTAATTGATAAATGTGTCTGAAATCAGGAGAAGCTTTTTGTTCCTTTTTAATTGATCAGTAACCTTTGGGATCGGTTAAAATCTGATTTAGAAGATTAGCACAGTTTTTAATTTGTTAACAGCCTCAACATGTGTTAGTGTTATAACAAAATTAGCATCTTTTTTTTGAGAGCGTTTAAAGGTGCAACAATCGTACTAAAATTGTGTATGTATCTGGCGAAAAAAGCTGCCATTCCAAGAAATGATTGTAATTCCTTAAGATTTTTAGGAATGGGCATATTTCTGATAGACTCAATTTTTTCTGGGTTAGGTATTCTACCTTCAGATGAAACTATATGCTAAAATTTTTAATCGCTGCATAAATAATTTTGCTTTGTTCGGGTTGATCGTTAGGTTAAGTTTCTTAAAACGTGCTAACACTAATTGTAAATGTTTGTGATGTTCCTCTAAATTTTTAGAAAAAACGATGATATCATCGTAATAAATTAAAATTATGCTGTTTATCAAATCCGCGAATTCCATTAATAATAGCCTACAAAGGGCTTGGTTTGAAATTGAGAGTCCATAAGGAACTACATTAAAATTAAATTGTCCAAATTGTGTTATAATAACTGTACACGATTTACTGTTTTCCGCTATTGGTACCTGATAAAAGGCACTACTCATGTCAATAAGGCAATAGACTGTCGCTTTCCCTAAATTTGAAAAAATATGATTTATTGACACATTACTGATAGGGTAAAAGACAATTTTTTTATTAAAAAAACGGTAATCCGCAACCATTCTAAACCCGTCATTTTTCTTTCTTACAAAGAAAACTGGGATACCGTAGGTCGATTGTGTTGGTTCTAGACTGTTTAGGTCTACCAGATCCTTAAAATATTTTTTAAGTAGTAATTCTTTATCTGGTGGTAAATAGTACGGAGTTTTATGAATCGGTTCATTATCCTTTAGAAATATATTCAAAGTTACGTGCACGTCCATGTTTTTCTGTTAGAACATTTTTGTATTTAAGTAATAATGAAGTTAGTTTCTCCTTATTTTTTGTGTCAAGTGGTATTCGAATTTCACATATAGTATTTGTAAAGATTTTAGGATCAATATGTACGAATGGTATGTTTAGGTAACTAAAGTGTTGATATGTTAAAGAATAATTATCAAAATTGAACAAAATTCGACATTTATGTAAAGTTGGTATACCTAACAAAATATCATACGGTATTGAATCTATAATGTAAAATTTTTGTATCCTAGTGAGATCTTGAATTTTAAAAGTGTTGTAATGAAAATTATTAAGAATAATTTTTCTGGATCCAACACACATTTTAATTATGAAATAGAAGAATATTAAGTAAGATGTTGCGAAAAATATTTAAGAAAACGATATTTTTCTCCTTGGAAAAAGGAGTTTTTTTTCTCTAAGTACAAAAAGAAAATAATGTAGTTTGATTTATTGTTTTTCTTAAACTAAATTTTTTTTAAGTCGAAAATTGAAAAGAAACTAATAACTGCTTTTGATTTAAAGTTTTTCTTTTTTTTTTTTTAAAATTGAAAAAAAATTATCAGATATAATTTAATTTAAAAAAATCAAAAGTCATACAAATTGAATGTTTTTGATAAATAACATAAATAAATACACAAATCAATAATTTTGTAAAAACAAGATAATTTTTGTAAAACAAGTAAACAGAATAAGCAAGCTTCTGTATTGTAAAATTGTGTATAGATTTTGAATTCACACTGGCCGTGTCCATTAAGTCGGTAGTTGGCTATCAACCAGCGGGGTGTGATTATGGGTCAAACCTAAGGAGAGGTATAATTTTTAAATAATTTTATAAATGATGAACACTCCAATTACGTCCATGGTTGTGATATACTAAAATATTCTAGAAGCCTCCATGCAAAAATATATTATCCAAAAAAAAAATTTATTCAAAAAAACAACCATGTTCTCGAATGATCTTTGATGGGTATATAAACCGGTACCCAGTGTTGATTCGAATCAGTTTAATATCGACTATTGTCTGATTAGTTTCAAAGTTTAATATCGACTATTGTCTGATTAGTTTCAAAGTTTAATATCGACTATTGTCTGATTAGTTACAAAGTTTAATATCTACTATTGTCTGATTAGTTTAAAATCGACTATTGTATGATTAATTTCAAAGTTTCAATTAGATGCGTACCGACACATATCGTTTGTACCCGTTTTTAATCGTCGAGTACTTAAACGCAATAAAAATGAATTCTGCATGCGACCAAACATGCAGAAACTATTGTCTCTACCAAAACGATACCACATATAGTTTATTCCTAAATGAGATACGAAAAAAAACGAAACAAATTTTTTAATTTTAAACCTTTTAATTTTCTTTTAACATCGGTACAAACAGGTACAAACGATTCTCTTCACAATGGCATCAACGAAAATCATTTATCTCAACACGAGTTGCGGAGCAATTTTACCCACCCCTATATTTTTCACCCCTTTAGGGTACAAACGAAAATCAAGGTGGTACAATCCGGTACAAACCGAGTACAATCGAATAAAATTTAAAAAAATCTTCTACCGTTAAGTGGGTTGCCAACTTCACATAGGTATATACACGATTACGAGTGGGTACAAACGATTTTTCGGAGTTACAAACGATATTATAGTCGGTACGCATGGATACAAACAATTTGTCAGTGTTACAAGTCGGTAAAAACGATACAATTGTCGGTTAGACTGGGTACAAACGAATAAGTGTCGGTACGCATGGGTACAAAAGATTATGGGTGGGTATAAACGATTTGTCGGTGGTACGAACGATATAATTATCGGTACGCATGGGTACAAACGATTACGAGTGGGTACAAACGATTGTCGGTGGTACAAACGATATTAGTGTCGGTACGCATGGGTACAAACGATTAGGAGTGAGTACAAACGATTTGTCGGTGTAACAAGCCGGTACAAACGATATCAGTGTCGGTACACATGGGTAAAAACGATTACGAATAGGTACAAACGATTTGTCGGTAGTACAAACGATATTATTGTCGGTACGCATAGGTACAAACGATTACGAGTGAGTACAAACGATTTGTCGGTGATACAAATCGGTACAAACGATAAAATTGTCGGTAAGACTGGGTACAAACGAATAAGTGTGGGTACAAACGATTGTCGGTGGTTCAAACGATATATGTGTCGTTACGCATGGGTTCAAACGATTATGAGTGGGTACAAACGATTTGTCGGTGTAATAAACCGGTACAAACGATATCAGTGTCGGTACACATGGGTACAAACGATTACGAATAGGTACAAACGATTTATCGGTAGTACAAACGATATTATTGTCGGTACGCATGGGTATAAACGATTACGAGTGGGTACAAACGATTTGGTGGTGTCACAAACCGGTACAAACAATATTAGTGTCGGTACGTATAGGTACAAACGATTTGTCGGTGTTACAAACCGGTACATACGATATAATTGTCGGTAAGACTAGGTACAAATGATTACGAGTGAGTACAAATGATTTGTCGGTTTACAAGCCGGTAATCACTCGTAATCGTTTGTACCCATGCGTACCGAAAATAATATCGTTAGTACTAGCGACAAATCGTTTGTACCCATTCGTAATCGTTTGTACCCATGTGTACCAACACTGATATCGTTTGTACCGGCTTATTACACTGACAAATCATTTGTACCCACTCACAATCGTTTGTACCCATGCGTACCGACACGAATATCGTTTGTACCACCGACAATCGTTTGTTCCCACACTTATTCGTTTGTACCCAGTCTTACCGACAATTTAATCAATTGAACCGATTTGTACAACCGACAAATTGTTTGTACTCATGCGTACCGACAATAATATCGTTTGTATCACCGACAAATCGTTTGTACCCACTCGTAATCGTTTGTACCAGTTTTGCCTACAATTATATTGTGTGTACCGGATTGTTTCACCGACAAATCGTTTGTACCCACTCGTAATCGTTTGTACCCATGCGTACCGACAATTATATCGTTTGTACCACCGACAAATTGTTTGTACCCACTCATAATTGTTTGTACCCATGCGTACCGACACTAATATCGTTTGTACCACCGACAAATCGTTTGTACCCACTCGTAACCGTTTGTACCCAGTTTTGCCGAAAATTCTACTGTGTGTACCGGATTGTTTCACCGACAAATCGTATGTACCCACTCGCAATCGTGTGTACCACCAACAAATCGTTTGTACCCACTGAAAATCGTTTGTACCCATGCGTACTGACACTTATATCGTTTGTAGCACCGACAAATCGTTTGTACCTACTCGTAAGCGTTTGTACCCAGTTTTTCCGACAATGATATTGTTTGTACCGCTTTGAAACACCGACAAATCTTTTGTACCCACTCGTAATCGTTTGTACCAGTTTTGCCTACAATTATATTGTGTGTACCGGATTGTTTCACCGACAAATCGTTTGTACCCACTCGTAATCGTTTGTACCCATGCGTACCGACAATTATATCGTTTGTACCACCGACAAATTGTTTGTACCCACTCATAATTGTTTGTACCCATGCGTACCGACACTAATATCGTTTGTACCACCGACAAATCGTTTGTACCCACTCGTAACCGTTTGTACCCAGTTTTGCCGAAAATTCTACTGTGTGTACCGGATTGTTTCACCGACAAATCGTATGTACCCACTCGCAATCGTGTGTACCACCAACAAATCGTTTGTACCCACTGAAAATCGTTTGTACCCATGCGTACTGACACTTATATCGTTTGTAGCACCGACAAATCGTTTGTACCTACTCGTAAGCGTTTGTACCCAGTTTTTCCGACAATGATATTGTTTGTACCGCTTTGAAACACCGACAAATCTTTTGTACCCATTCGTAATCGTTTGTACCCGTGTGTACCGACACTGATGTCGTTTGTACCGGCTTGTTACACCGACAAATCGTTTGTATCCACTCATAATCGTTTGTACCCATGCGTACCGACATTAATATCGTTTGCACCACAGACAATCGTTTGTACCCTCACTTATTCGTTTGAACCCAGTCTTACCGACAATTTTATCGTTTGTACCGATTTGCAACATCGACGAATCGTTTGTACTCACTCGTAAATGTTTGTACCCATGCGTACCGACAAAAAATCGTTTGTACTACCGACAAATCGTTTGTACCCACTCAAAATCGTTTGTACCCATGCGTACCGATACTAATAACGTTTGTAACACCGACAAATCGTTTGTATCTACTCGTGGTCGTTTGTACCCATTTTTGCCGACAATTATTGTGTTTGTACCGCTTTGTAACACCGACAAATCATTTGTACCCATTCGCAATCTTTTGTACCCATGCCTACCGAAACTGATATGGTTTGTACCTGCTTGTTATACCGACAAATCGTTTGTTCCCACTCGTAATTGTTTGTACCCATGCGTACCGACACTAATATCGTTTGTACAGGCTTGTACCACCGACAAATCGTTTGTACCCACTCGTAATCGTTTGTACCCATGTGTACCGACAATTATATCGTTTGTACCACCAACAAATCGTTTGTACTTACTCGTAATCCTTTAACCCAGTTTTGCCGACAATGATATTGTTTGTACCGCTTTGTAACACCGACAAATCGATTGTACCCATTCGTAATCGTTTATACCTATGTGTATCGACGTTGATATCGTTTGTGCCGGCTTGTTACACCGACAAATCGTTTGTATCCACTCATAATCGTTTGTACCCATGCGTACCGACACAAATATCATTTGTACCACCAACAAATCGTTTGTACTTACTCGTAATCATTTAACCTTCTTTTGCCGACAATGATATTGTTTGTACCGCTTTGTAACACCGACAAATCGATTGTACCCATTCGTAATCGTTTATACCTATGTGTACCGACACTGATATCGTCTGTGCCGGCTTGTTACACCGACAAATCGTTTGTACCCACTCGTAATCGTTTGAACCCATGCGTACCGACACTAATATCGTTTGTTCCACCGACAATTCGTTTTAACCCACACTTATTCGTTTGTACCCAGTCTTACCGACAATTTTATCGGTCGTACCGATTTGTAACACCGACAAATCGTTTGTACCCATTCGTATTCATTTGTACCCATGCGTACCGACACTGATATCGTTTGTACCGGCTTGTAACACCGACAAATCGTTTGTACCCACTCGTAATCGTTTGTACCCATGTGTACCGACACTAATATCGTTTGTACCACCGACAAATCGTTTGTACCCACTCGTAATCGTTTGTACCCAGTTTTGCCGACAGTAATTTTGTTTGTACCGACAATTATATTGTTTTTACCGCTTTGTAACACCGACAAATCGTTTGTACCGATTCGCAATCTTTTGTACCCATGCCTACCGACACTGATATCGTTTGTACCTACTTGTTATACCGACAAATCGTTTGTTCCCACTCGTAATCGTTTGTACCCATGCAGACCGACACTGATATCGATTGTACCGGCTTGTATCACCTACAAATTGTTTGTACCCACTCGTTATCGTTTGGACCCATGCATACCCACACTGATATCGTTTGTACCGGCTTGTACCACCGACAAATCGTTTCTTCCCACTCATAATCGTTTGTACCCATGCGTACCGACACTAATATCGTTTGTACCACCGACAAATCGTTTGTACCATCTCGTAATCGTTTGTACCCAGTCTTGCCGACAATTATATCGTTTGTAACGGTTTGCAACACAGACAAATCGTTTGTACCAATTCGTAATCGTTTGTACCCATGGTTACCGACACATATCGTTTGTACCCGTTTTTAATCGTCGAGTACTTAAACGCAATAAAAATGAATTCTGCATGCGACCAAACATGCAGACACTATTGTCTCTACCAAAACGGTACCACATATAGTTTATTCCTAAATGAGATACGAAAAAAAACGAAACAAATTTAAAAAAATTTTTTTTAATTTTTTAAAATTTTTAAATAATTTTTTTACTTCAATTTTTTTATTTTAAACTTTTTGATTTTTTTTTAACATCGGTACAAACAGTTTCAAACGATTCTCTTCACAATGGCATCAACGAAAATCATTTATCTCAACACGAGTTGCGGAGCAATTTTACCCACCCCTATATTTTTCACCCCTTTAGGGTACAAACGAATATCAAGATGGTACAATCCGGTACAAACCGAGTACAATCGAATAAAATTTAAAAAAATCTTCTACCGTTAAGTGGGTTGCCAACTTCACATAGGTCGTTTGTACCCAGTTTTGCCGACAATTATATTAAGTGTACCGGCTTGTTACACCAACAAATCGTTTGTACCCACTCGTAATCGTTTGTACCCATGCGTACCGACACTAATATCGTTTGTACCACCGACAATTCGTTTGTACCCACACTTATTCGTTTGTACCCAGTCTTACCGACAATTTTATCGTTTGTACCGATTTGTAACACTGACAAATCGTTTGTACCCATTCGTAATCGTTTGTACCTATGCATAGGGACGCTAATATCGTTTGTACCACCGACAAATCGTTTGTACCCACTCGTAATTGTTTGTACCCAGTTTTGCCGACATTTATATTGTTTGTACCGATTTTAACACCAACAAATCGTTTTTACTCATCGTCAATTTTACCGTTTGTACGGATTTGTAACACCGACAAATCGTTTGTACCCATTCGTAATCGTTTGTACCCATGCGTACCGACACTATTATCGTTTGTACCGTTTTATTTCACCGACAAATCGTTTGTACCCACTCGTAATCGTTTGTACCCATGCGTACTGACACTTATATCGTTTGTACCACCGACAAATCGTTTGTACCCACTCATAATCGTTTGTACTTATGCGTACCGACACTAATATCGTTTGTACTTATGCGTACCGACACTAATATCGTTTGTACCACCGACAAATCGTTTGTACCCACTCGTAATCGTTTGTACCCAGTCTTGCCGACAATTATATCGTTTGTAACGGTTTGCAACACAGACAAATCGTTTGTACCCATTCGTAATCGTTTGTACCCGTGCGTACCGACACTTATATCGTTTGTACCCGTTTTAAATCGTACAGTACTTAAACGCAATAAAAATGAATTCTGCATGCGACCAAACGTGCAGAAACTATTGTCTCTACCAAAACGATACCACATATAATTTATTCCTAAATGAGATACGAAAAAAAAGAAACAAATTAATTTTTTAAAATTTAAAAAAAAAATTTTTATTTAAATTTTTTTATGTTAAATATTTTTATTTTAACATTGGTACAAACAGGTACAAACAGATACAAACGATTCTCTTCACAATGGCATCATAGAAAATCATTTATCTCAACACGAGTTGCGGAGCAATTTTACCCACCCCTATATTTTTCACCCCTTTAGGGTACAAACGAAAATCAAGGTGGTACAATCCAGTACAAACCGAGTACAATCGAATAAAATTTAAAAAAATCTTCTACCGTTAAGTGGGTTGCCAACTTCACATAGGTATTTACTAAATTATAAAATAAATTGTTGTCGTATCGTCGCCATTGAAAATTAATTAATCTAATGGATTAGTAGATACGACACCAGTGAATAAAATATGTAAATTATAATCAAATATACTATAAAGCTAGAAGTGAAGCTGACTGACTGACACACTGATCTATACAAAACCTAACCCAGCTCTAGACATGCTTGAAAGATGCGGTTTTTTGCATTCAACGTGAAATTGCTTCAAACCGACGAGTCGAATATACTATAAAGCTAGAAGTGAAGCTGACTGACTGACACACTGTTCTATACAAAACCTACCCCACTTCTAGACATGCTTGAAAGATGCGGTTTTTTGCATTCGACGCGAAATTGCTTCAAACCGACAAGAAAATTCGGACTTCAATTTTTTCATTGCAACCCCCCGGAAAATCGGGAAAAAAAAACAAAATTACGTTTTTCTGTTCTATACATGCCAAAAACATGGGATTTTCACTAATTGACCCGAAATAAAGTCAAATTAACAGAATACTTTGAAAAATTGCATTAGCTAAAAATAAACAGCTACAAGTTAAGAAGGTTAGTCAAACAACTTAAAAATTTTCATCGCTACCCCCTAAAAAATGGGAAAATCACCCCCTAAGCTACTCTATTAACTTCTATTCACCCCCCCCCCCCATTAATTAATTCTCTAATGGTAAGTACTTTTTGGTAGGAATTTTATTCAACTTTTTTTATAATTCATTTAAAGTTATTTTCTGTGACGTGGAGCTAAGGGGTCAAGCGGGGTACTCCCTTGCAAGAAGAGCGAGTATTTAGAATATAATGCTATAAAAGCATTTAAAAGTATATTAATTTTAATATTGAAAAACGGAATGAAAGCATTTCAAAAAAGTATATAAATTTAAAAATATGACACTCACCAAATACATTATTTTTGTTACAATACCCTAACCTTTTTTTTATTGGAATAAATATATAGTAGTCCAATTTTTATTTACATGTAGTTTTTGTTGAGAGTTTGAACTTGGAAAATTGAATGTGATATTTGACTCCTATAAGACTCTCTGCTTCCTGTTCCTCCAGTCATGTTCACTCTCTCTTGCTCTCTTAACTCTGGTTTTAGCATATAATATCAGGCTTTTTATACTCTTTTTATACTACTAAGAGATAGAAGTTTGCTAAAACTTCTATCTCTTTCTATGATAATACAAATTTATATATTTCTTTCACCTTTTATTTCTTTTGTTGTAACTTCTACATAAAAATTTGGAGAAAAAACTTTCTTGTATAATATAATAATTTATTATATCCAAAAAGTTAATTTTTTGTTATAATTGAATTCTATTTAATAAACCTTATTTTGACAAAATGGAACCCGACTTACAAAAAAAAAGCGACCCCAAAAAAAAAAATTTTTACAAAAAAAAACCCAATTCCTTGTAAAAAAAACTGAAAATCTGTTATGAAAAAATGCATTAAAAATTAAAAAAAAAAAGTGTTATAAAGAAATGCACTTAAAGTTAGTAGGTCGTTTAGTTGGTCTACCCATATTTAGACAAATAAAATAAGTTATAGAACTTCAAAGTCACTAAAAAGCGAGAAATAAGCCTAATTTTGACAAAATGGAACCGGATTCAAAAATCAAATATTCTATAACAAAAAATGCACTAAAAAGTAAAAAATAATTGCATATTCTTGTGCCAATTTTAGTTTACCTAAGCAAAAATTTTTAAATATATATGTACAATTATTGTTATTTTTGGAGTCGGTGTCAGCATAGCGAAATTCACATAACTTTTGGACACCGCCTCCAAAAATAACAATAATTGTACATATATATTTAAAAATTTTTGTTTAGGTGAACTAAAATTGGAACAAGAATATGCAATTATTTTTTACTTTTTAGTGCATTTTTTGTTATAGAATATTTGATTTTTGAATCCGGTTCCATTTTGTCAAAATTAGGCTTATTTCTCGCTTTTTAGTGACTTTGAAGTTCTATAACTTATTTTATTTGTCTAAATATGGGTAGACCAACTAAACGACCTACTAACTTTAAGTGCATTTCTTTATAACACTTTTTTTTTTTAATTTTTAATGCATTTTTTCATAACAGATTTTCAGTTTTTTTTACAAGGAATTGGGTTTTTTTTTGTAAAAATTTTTTTTTTTGGGGTCGCTTTTTTTTTGTAAAAAATTTTTTTGAAGTCAGTTTTTAAAAAATTTTTCTTATTTTCCCATTATGAATGAGTATACCCTTTCAAAAAAAAAAAAAAAAAATTTCGCAGAAATCGGTTATCACATATTAAATGAGGATTTTCCTCGATTTTCTGGATATCCTCTCATCAGAATGCGATTTGGTGACAATGGGACCTACCTTGAATCAAACCCTTTAAGACAAAAAAAAATTCAAAATCGGTTCATAACTGACGGAGTTCTGAGGTGACAATCATTAATAAAAAATAAATTAAAAAATACAGACGAATTGAGAACCATCCTCCTTTCCTCCTTTTTGAAGTCGGGTTAAAAAGATATAAAAAGCGTAAGCAATGTAGTTAAAGACTTCAATGAACCAATTACGTAAATTAAAAATTAGTGACCTCTTTGAGCCAATTACTAAAATAAAACCTGTGACCTCTATATATTTAATTCAAAATGTGGAAATTAAGTGTCGTTACAGGTTTATTTGGAATTGTGGTGATATTTTAGCTCCATTGAATAAACTTGTTGAACAAGATTAAACTTCAGCTTATTCTTGAAGAACTTGAAATTACAGCTTTTAATTTGGCAAACAAAAATTAATTTTCTTTCTAACCGTTCCATCTTTACCATAGGAATACGTGGGACAGGTGCCCAAGATGGCCTGCCCTAATTCAATCGCGAATAGTTGTAATTTAAATTTATATTATTATACAATTCGATTGTTTTAGCATTGTATTCGATTGTGACCATTCTAAAAGAATATTTGAACGTAACGTTTGTAAAGGACACTGAACGTAGCCTATGTATAGAAATATCAGATTCAGTCAGAACACATCATTAGTTTCGTTTACTGAATTTCATATGCGCGCGCCGCGCCATCTGGGAAAGTATTTTATGTTGGCGACAATTTCTATTATAAAAGTCAATACAGAATTAATAATCGGAGAGGAAACATCTCTATTTATTAATTTTGTATTCAATTCAAAGATATGATAAATGAAAATGTGAAGGAACCGAAATTTCTTCTAGAATTAGTGGTTAAAGACGAAAACATTTAATATACAAGTACAAACAGAACTAATATTAAAATAAATAAAACAAAAAAAATAAATAAAACCTCAATTATATGTGAAATACGCCCAAAACGAATACATTCTTTGAACCTGTTTGTCCGTTACCACGAGAACTTAAAAACGAAAACATGGCGAACTATAATTTCTCTTTCTATCAGTTCCATCTTTACCATACGAATATTCGAGACAGGAGCCCAAGATGCCCTAATTCGATCGCGAATATTTGTAATTTAAATTTATATTTAATACCATTCGATTGTGAGTTTTTAGCATTGGTGTGTTCGGCCGAACTAAGAAGTAAGAAATCTTAGTAAGATAGTCAGAATAAATAAATTTGCTTCTTAATCAGTAATACTTTTATTCAGAATAATTAAAATTATATTACATTAGTATTTAATATATTATAGAATTTTTTTTCTTCAAATATTAAATAATATTAATTCTTTGTATTTATCATATATTGCATTACTTATTGTTCAAAATCCCATTATAAAATAATACTTAAAGTAATTACAGAACCATATTCCATTATTTCAAATAATGGAATATGGTGTGTAAT
Source organism: Nineta flava (assembly GCA_963920215.1). NCBI lineage: Eukaryota > Metazoa > Arthropoda > Insecta > Neuroptera > Chrysopidae > Nineta > Nineta flava. Next base: position 53,286,439 of record OY986042.1, on the reverse strand, counting down.
GACTGATTTTGTATTTGTACGACTGGGGAGTTTTAAATTAATTATTATTATAAAAAATTGAAAAAAATGACACAAACCCAAAAATTTTATTATTTACTCAAAAAATTTGAAAAAAACGGTAGAACGGTAGAAATACTAAAAAAGCGGTAGATCTACCATTAAACCATGCCCGTGACGTAGATACTAAGTAAAATGGCGGCACAAGAAAAGTTTCTTAGTAAGTATAAAGTGTCCCGGCCAACGACTAAGTAGGTTAATCTGACTATCTTACTAAGATTACTAACTTCTTAGTTCGGCCGAACAGCCCCAATGTATTCGATTGTGGCCATTCTAAAGGAATATTTGAATGTAACCTTTGTAAAGGACAACTGAACTATGTATAGAAATATCAGATCCAATCAGAACACATCGTTAGTTGAAATTTAGTTTAAGTAGAATTTAGTTTAAATTTATAATTTTACTCAATTCGTTTGTGAGTTTTTAGCATAGTATTCGATTGTGATCATTCTAAAGAAATATTTGAACGTAACCTTTGTAGTGGAGACCGTGTTGGTAGGACTATCCTGGAAAACATGCCTTGTGTACCTGGACGATATAATTCTCGTTGGAAAATCATTTGAAGACCACTTAAAGAATCTAAAGGAAGTGTTTCAACGATTGAGTAAAGCTGGTCTTAAACTGAACCCGAAGAAATGTCATCTTCTTCAGAGACAAGTGCAGTATCTAGGCCATTTCGTTTCTCCTGAAGGAGTCTCTGTTGATAGTGGAAAAGTAAAATCAATAGAGGAGTGACCAAGGCCACGAAACAAGCATGAATTGCGAAGCTTTATGGAACTATGCACTTACTATCGGTGATTTTTCACTGGTTTTGCTAACCTCGCAAAATCATTGTTTAACTGAAAATGATAGAAAATACCTATGGGATGAAGAATGTCAAAGAGCATTTCAAGCTCTGAAATATGCATTGTGTTCTGCGCCTGTTCTGAGTTATCCCTTGTCCAACGAACGAACTGTTTATCTTGGACACAGACGCACGTAATGTCGGGATTGGTGGAGTATTGTCCCAAGTCCAGAATGGATAGGAAAGGGTCATATCTTACTTCAGTTAAACGTTGTCCAAGCCAGAAAGAAATTATTGTGGGACTCGACGTGAACTTCTGGCTGTGGTTAAATCCATAGAGCATTTTTATAAATACCTCTACGGCAGAAACTTTTTATTGAGAACGGATCACGCAGCCCTGAAATGGCTTATACAATTCAAGAATCCGGAAGGAAAGGAGCCAGGTAGATAGAGAGACTACAGGAATTCGATTTTACTATCCAACATCGACCTGGAACCACGCATCGTAATGCTGACGCCTACAGAGGATTGTAGACATTGCCGTAGAACAGAAGAACGGGAATCCGACCAGATGTGAAGATAGTAATGGCACGGAAGACAAGCGCCAATGAGTCCTCGGCATGTAGGACAACGGCAATTGATGAGAGATGGCTGCCTAAAAAACTCCGGAAGGCTCTTGAAGCAGATCCAGATTTAAAGCATGGAAGACAAGCGCCAATAGACCATCCTGGGAAAAGGTTTCTCCACATTCCGTGAATGTGGAAGCATATTGGGCTCAATGGAATTCTTTAGCATTGGATGATGGTATGCTGGTCCGCGTGGTTGAGAAAGCGAGTAGCCGAAGTGCTGAACGAGATTCATGGCGGGACCAGTGGAGGACATTTGAGAGTCAATAGACCTCTAGCCAAAGCACGGGAGCGGTTCTATTGGATACACTACAAATCTGATTTTCAAGATTGGTGTCGTAAATGCAGTGTGTGTGCAGCAAAGCAATGAGCCCCAGAAACGTACTAAGTATCCCATGCGCCAATACAACGTCGGAAACCCATTTGAATGGATTGTTGTTGATGTTGCTGGACCTTTTCCAGAATCTGACTCGGGAAATAAATACATCATGGTTGTAATGGATTATTTTAGTAAATGGGTAGAAGAGTATGCAGTGAAGAATCAGAAGGCTAGAACCATCTCTGATGTTCTAGTAAAGGAATGGATATGTCGATTCGGAGTGCCTATGGAGCTCCATTCAGATCAAGGCAGGAACTTAAAGTCGGAATTATTCCAAAACGTTTGTAACACCTTGAATATCCACAAGACAAGAACAACATCTTTGCATCCTCAATCGGATGGAATGGTGGAATAAATGAACCGAACCATCAACCGACATTTAGCCAAAGTGGTTTCAGATCATCAACGAGACTGGGATACGTTTTTACACCTGTTCCTGTTAGCTTATCGCTCGTCGGTTCATGAAAGTACTGGTAAAGTGCCAGCTAGTATCATCATGGGAAGAGAACTTCGTTTACCCTATGATATCATGTTTGATTGTCCACCAGGAGACAACGAAGCCGGAGAAGACTATGTCGGCGCCCTTCGCAATCGTATGAGTGATGTCCACCAACGGGTACGCCACAACATCCAACCGTCTAGCGATCGAATGAAGGTGTACTACAACCTAAAGGCTGAGAAAGGTGGTTATCAACCTAGAGATTTGGTATGGCTATACAACCCACAACGGCAACGAGGAGTTTCACCCAACCTACAGAAAAAATGGGAAGGACCATATAAGATTAAGAAACGAATCAATGATGTCATCTATCGTTTGAAGAAGGGACAGGGAAAACCATGTATAGTCCATTTCAATCGGTTGGCCCCGGTTGGACGAAGAAAATAAAGAAACCTTCCGAGTCGAAAGGTCTTTAAGAAGGGGACAGTGTAACTAATATTAACCTGGCAGCTGGACCAAGTATTGATCTGGCAGCTGGACACGTGTTTTGTAATGAAACTGAGTTGCCTGTGGTTTTTGCAAGGTGAAAAAAATGTGAAAAAATGGGACGATGTTGTACAGGGAAAGCATAGATATACTGCTGTATATCTATGAGTGAAAGATTGTTTAAGGTTAGCAATGCGTGTCTGCATTTACGAAAGGAATATGGTCTGTAATTACCGATTTACCATCTTCATTCTTTATCTAATATATGTCAGTTATTGTAAACATATATTGTATATTATTATTATTAATTGCAAAATTATCACTATGATTCCTCATCTTTTAATTTATTGCAATTATTAAGAATTCTCTATTATTAATATTCATTTAATTATTACTTGATAATCGAAAACAATTTTTTATTATCTATAAAACTAAGACTTCTTATTAACTGAATGAAAGTGATTTCTTGGCGCCTACATTTAAACATTTAAATTCCGTACGGCACTGACACCAGTGACCCCTACTGATAAAAGATAGTTACACCAATTCTTGACCGTTTTTTTAACTTTACGTTCGCTCTCCTAATATATCTATTCTTCATGCCACGACAACTTAAAAACGAAAACATGGCGAACTATAATTTTTCTTCTTATTAGTTCCATCTTTACCATAAGAATATGCAGCCTGCCCTAATTCAATCGCGAATATTTGTAATATATATATATATATAATATATATATATATATATATATATATAATATATATATATATATATATATATATATATATATATATATATATTTATTTATTTATATATATATATATATATATATATATATATATATATATATATATATATATATATATATATATATATATATATATATTGTTGCATTCCCACCGTTGACACCAATTTTATGTTGCGTCCTTTTGTGCAAAATTGGTTGTTGCAGGTGATGAATGTCCGCTGCTACCAGAGCAGTTGATTAAAGCTCAACTTCGTAGGCTTATTTAATTTCAAATATTTGACGTCTCAAATACTTGACCATAACCAATTGGAAAATTTTATATTACCCAAATGTTTCCAATTTAATAAGAGTGATATTCTGGTTAAATTATTACAAGAGAATGGTTAATAAAAACAATTAAAAAACTTAATTTAATTTATTTATTAGTTACTGAATTGATTATTGAAATTTGAATAGATATATCGGATTAATATCCGATTCTAATTGAATTTACTATCCTAGAATTGAATTTTTTATCCTAGTTATGAGATGTTACTGTCTCATAAAAAAATCTAATTTAAAATCTATTTGAAATGTGTTTGTGAGTTGATTTACAATAGTTTTTATATGCGAAAATCGTTATCGAGTTACGCAACAATATATATATATATATTGTTGCGTAACTCGATAACGCCTTTTTATAATTATTATTGAATGTATTTTGCATCAAAAGAATTTGCAATCACAAAATTTATTTAATAAAAAACTCACAAGGCAATTTTTGCAAAATCAGCATAAATACATTTGTTGAAAAATTATTATAGCTCGTGTAACACAAATATATTTTAACTAAGTCGATTTTCGCGATGTAGGTAATGCAATTTTTTGAAAGTATTCTGTTAATTTGACTTTATTTCTGGTCAATTAGTGAAAATCCCATCTTTCTAGCATGTATAGAACAGAAAAACGTAATTTTGGAAGTTGTTTTTCCGATTTTTCGGGGGGTTGCAATGAAGCAATTTCGCGTCGAATGCAAAAAACCGCATCTTTTTAGCATGTCTAGAAATGGGTTGGTTAGGTTTTGTATAGATCAGTGTGTCAGTCAGTCAGCTTCATTTATAGCTTTAAAGTATATTAGACAGCTTCACTTCTAGCTTTATAGTATATTAGATTCAAAATGGGTAAATTAAGTGTCGTTACAGGTTTATTTGGAATTGTGGTGATATTTTAACTCCATTGAATAAACTTGTTTAACAAGGTAAAACTTCAGCGAAGTCAGTTATTCTTGAAGAACTTGCAATTTCAGCTTTTAATTTGGCAAACAAATATTAATTGATGTTAAATTGGCACATTGTGTTTCAAACTCTGAAAATTCTCACTGACCGGTACTGGTATTGGTGCAGTTTTGCAACAAAAGATCCATAACGCCTGGAAGCCCCAAGCTTTCAAATGAAGAAAATTGACAGATTCTGAAAAACGGTGTAGTACGTTTTCAAAAGAATTGCTAGCTATTGTTTTTGGCATTAAACAATTTCGTCATTTCGTTGAAAATCGAAATTTTTTTTTTAGACTCGTCTCAAACCTTTAATAAATGCTATTAATTCTCGTAATGAAAATCTATTAAATCGTGAGATACGTCACTTGAACTTTGTCAGCCAATACACAACTGATGTTAGATACATCAAAGATAGTGAAAATACTCCGGCCGATTGTTTGTCCCGAATTAATACTATTTCACTACCTTGATCACCATAAGTGTGATTCTCTTCTTCTTAATTTATTAAATAAATCTATATTTTCGTAGAACTCCTTAATGTTCTCGAAATTTATTTTTAAGTTTTATTTGGAAAAGTTTTGGAAACTTCCCAGACTCTTCACACCTGATTGTGACCTCGAGAAAGCTGCCCATTTTCTAGCCGCACATCATAAGTTTCTATTTTTTGTTCATATTTGGAAAATAAAATAAAATAAATTATCTTTTAATTTATTTTATTTTCATAGGCACCTTATAATTAGATATAAGGTTGGTGACCAATTAAAAAAGTTTTTTCCCTTCGAACAAGAATGTTTTATTATCAACCTTTTGCTTAAGTTTTTCTTTGTTAAATGATGGAGGACTCTGTACGTATGCCCTTTATTATTTCGGTAACTACATGTTGTTACTTCAGTAACTATCCACAAACAGAATAAAATTGACTTATTTTAGATTTATTAATATTACTACATATAAACAATACGTTGACAAATAACGTGGGTGCAATATCAAAATAACATGAGCGCACTATAATTTAAAATCTAGAGCACGGTAGTGCGACAGGCCGAGTTTAAGGGTTTTTTTTGCCTTCGCGCTTACAGTACTATTACTTATCTATTACTTACTATTACTTAAGTATTAGACGATATTTGACCCCTAAATAACTTCTGAACGAAAAGAGCTACGGTGCTGATTTTTCGAATATAACCTATTTAGGGATTTATAAGAGACTTGATTTTAAGAGACTTTATTATTTTGTATATATTTAATGCGATCACAAACATAAATGTAAAAAAATTGTTTTTACAAAAAAACAAAACCCGACTCCAACAAAGAAAAACAGATTAAAAAAAAATGCTATGAAAAAATGCACTAAAAAGTAAAAAATAATTGCGTTATTTATTTACTTCAATTTACTTATAAGTATCCATTTTTTTCAACTCAAATATTATTATTTTTGGAGTTGTAGATAACAGCGATTTTCGCCTGATTTTTTAATTTTTCTCAGAAACTACTTTTTTGGATTGGACGTCAATTTTTTTTTTAAATTTAAAAACCGGTTTTTTGACTGTTGAAAATTTTTTAGGCTCAGGGAAACAAGACAAGCTAAAAAAATAAAACGCTATCTTTTTTGGTAATATGTTTTTCTACATCAATATATTTTTTGTTTTCTGATAACAATTATGTCAAATTTAAACATTGGGCTTCCGTAGATTAATTGGATTATTAAGCAAGAACTGTGAGCAAGAAGTCAGTTATATCAGATACCACATGAGTATCCAACTATTTTATAGCAAAATCAAAGAATAATTTCGATTAAGAAAAAATATACAACGAATAAACTATATTTAAAACAATATGACAGAGTAAATATTATGAATCTTAATGAATTCAAATCATTGAATAATAATAAATTATTTAATAGATAACAGTGAACAGATATGGGATATTGAATGAAAGTAAAATAGAGCTATTCAATACGCCATACACTGTGGTTCACAACTTAGTAACTACTTCTAGTAGGTTGAAATATTAAGTTCCACCCCTACCAGAGATCCCAATATAAAATATATTATTTTCCGGAAGTACTCAACTAACACTATAAATTGACTGATTGCATGTTAGATCCCATAACATGCAATCCACTCGTCATTATTCGATTCTTCCCTAATTCAAAATGGCAATATTGAATAGAAAAAATACGGATAGAATGCAATTTTTAATTATTTTATAGTGGTTTTTTACAAATATACAAATATTTTCTATTTGTATAAAAATACGTTTTGTTTCACGAAGATTTATAATCTTAACAGATAATGTTAGTATATATGCCCGTTTTGACACATGAAAGTTTTCAATCGCAATAAAAATATTTGATATACCTAAAGTTACATTACTGTGCACACGATGAAATTCACTTTAATAACATCAATCGCATATTTGCTAACAGTTACAATTCTCGTCTTGTTTACTATATTTCATTCCTGGTTCAACCAGTTCAGTCACATGATCAAAGTAATTCCAATCACAAGGAAGTAGGATATAAACACATCGTACACACTATTCTTACATAATAATAAGTTACATAAAAGATTTCATGAAAAAAATCGTTAAAATATAAGTGTTCTCTATTTCATCAAACTAAATAATGCATAAAATATACTGTTGCGCTTGCTCACCAAATCATTCGCATTAATACATACATCTAATGTGTAAAAACGGACTATGAGACTATATATAAAATTATTTACCTTTACTTGATAATATGTACAAAAAAAACATAGTAGATTTATATTGTTTCTAAAATTTATAAATTACGTGCATTCAAATAAAGTATGACAGAATAGTGATTGGAAATTTTAATTATTGAAAATTAATAAAACATTAAAACAGAGGATGCATCTTCTATATGAAAGTCAATTTTTAACGATTTCATTTTGTACCCAAATTCACTTTGTAGTTGTTGTATTATAGAGTGATTATAAAGATTTAAACTTCTTGGTTGAATGTAAATTTCTTTAAATTCTATAATTAAAAATTAAAATTAAAATTTGTAATGAATACACATTAACATAATTTATCTGCCGAAGCTTCAAAGCGTACATATGGCCATTGGCGTATACAATCCATGGAAAGAACTAATTATGGGTTCTGACGTTTTGTGTATGCATTTATGTAATACAACCCAGGTTAGAGAGGAAGGCTCGGTTTCTTCTCCAGAAGTTTATGAAAAATATAATCTATTATATTTAGAGCTGGATAGATATTTGTGGTTATAATTGATAATAAAACACATCGTTTCTACTGTCACATTTATGCAAAATAGATTGAATAGATTAAAAATATTATTCGTATATTACTGCATATTTTTTATTATAAAAAATGTGAAAACAAATTTTCACAAATTTGTATAAAAACAAAACTTACTAGAAAATACAGGATCACATAGTAAATCACAAATGTCTCTTACAACTTCCATATTACGTAAAATTCCATCGTAGTCCAATTTCTGTAGCAAGTGACATTGTTTTATCATTGTTATAAGCAAGTCATCCAATTTCTCTCTATTATTTCGTAGATGTAAATGAACTTCAACTGAAAGACAATTGAAATTGGTTTAAAATAGGTAAGTTTGATTTTTATAAACTGTTTATACAATGGTTTTTTAAAACTCAGTAACAAATTTGTAACGGTCGGAAATATTGATTGTAGTAAAGAAATTTTGGTTAGGTGTTCATAAAATGTTCATATTAATCTATTTCCGGATCGTCGCCTGATTGTTTGCCCGCCTGTACATACGTCAACACGATGACTAAAAATTGATAAAATATTATAAGCTGAAATTTCTTCAGCATGTTCTAGAGCTAAAAACTAAATGCAATCGAATGGGCAATCGGTGAATATGCTCAGGAAAGCATATCTTTTAAACTATAAGAGATACAAGAAAAGTTAAAATGCAACTACTTTTTTTTAAAACTTCTTTCATAATCAATAGTTCGGTATAATATCAGCTCAAACGTTTGTAAATACTTGTAGTTTCCTCAATGTACATTCACTGCTCAGCAAAAAAGTGGTGCAATTTAAAAAATAATAATTTTTATTTCTAGGTCTTAAAAAATCGTGTTCAAATGACTTCATGGAGTATTCTAGGCATACTTTTATTTAAGTTCGCTACATCTTGCGTGGTTACTTCATATTCCTGCGCCAAAGATATTCTGAGCTTCTGTAAGTTATCAGAAGGGTTAATTCATCTTCTTATTCATCTGACAATTTTATCTCATAGATGTTTTATTAGATATCACTCTGGGCTACGCGCTGTCCCTCTCAATATCTGAATTTCGAACTTTTATTTTAATGCACACCTTTCATACTTAACATCTAAATGTTCATGACCGGAAGTTCTTAGGAAAAGAAGGAGGATCCAGAGTAAGACACCTCACCTTAAGAGTTGAGAAAAAAGTAGTAGATATTTTGGATTCCACCGGGTGAGCATTATTTTACGAACCAATGGTTCTGCCTGTAGAATCAAGCCTTGAAGTAATGTGGGATAGAAAACTTTATCCTAAACCAACAGAATATGAAGGTTAGTCACATTAACCTCCAACACAATATGGGAGCCACAAGGGAACTGATGGCATTTTTTAACGGTAAGAAAGGAGAAGCAGTGTTGATTCAAGAATCTTGCATTTTCAGGGGATACGAGATCAGAGGATTGGAAGCTGCAGGGTTTGCTCGTGAGTATCGAAGACAAAACCATGTGGAACCAAGAAGCTGTATCAACATTTCCAATGAGCTCAAAGAGGTTCCACTGCCATAACTGGGGTCGAGGAATGTAACAGCGATGATCATTGAAGTGAGTTTTAACAGTGGATACACAAGGTGGGTGGTGGTGATGGTGATTTTTGATACTAAATTTCAAAGCCCCAACACTTTGATCAATTATTTGTATTTTATAAATACGTATTTCGACTACACAGTAGTTATCATCAGTATGAATTAGCTAATCGTAACTATCTCCGAGATATGGAATCGAAGATATGTTACTCGTTGCTAATTTGCTGCGTGTCTCACAATGATTTTAAAAAAAGTTATTTTTTTATGATCGGACTGACGGATTAACTGGGTTAACTGACGAATTAAAGGATTAAGGCCCGTATTCATAATACAGTCATGAGCAAGTGTTTAAGCTTTCCTTCATGAAGACCGTCTTATTAGTTTTAAGACATGATGAATTTATAGATATACGTTATGACAATCTTCGGTAAGACGGTGGTTTCAAGTATGATATTATTTAGTTTAAGATTAGCTTTAGTAAGACGAATCTTGACTTCATCTTAATTTTGTTCGTCAATTTCCGTAATAATTCTCATGTATCCGATGATCTGATTTTCTGAGAAATATATCATATTTCTATACATTATTGTCAGTGATACTGATTACGGAATTCTAAGATAAAAACCTCTTTTTGCAAATCGTTAAGAAATTAATAGTTAAAAAGATATTTAACTTCAAAAACCCCAAAATCATGACCACGCCTAAAATCTTTGGTTATACATAATCAAAATTCTAGGGCCTATACCATAAGTCCTTTTAAGTTGATATTTGGCATACAGTTAGATTTAGTACCCAAACCCATAGGAAAATTATGAAATCCTGAAATATCTATCCTGAAATAGAAAATTTTTGCATATTTTGTTCTGATAAATTTAACATTATAAATGCATATAGTAATATACTACTCTGTAATTGGTTCGTGGTAAATACATATTGGTGGATCTTAATATTCGTCTTCATAAACCCGATGGTGAGTATACTACCTCCGCGAAGGATACACTCGAGACACTGAACCGGATTCATTTTCCGGATTCGGTGGCAGTGGACGGAGAAAATACTTTTCAAGCTTAACTAGGGCCTCCCACCGACAGGCGAGGACTGGAGAAGAGCGGCGATTGCCATTAACCGCTCAAAGATCGAATGGGCAATAAACTCAATAGACCCCTACAAAGCACCGAGACCAGATGGGATATACTCAGTGCTTTTACAAAAAGGAGCAGAGCACAAGCCTTGTTACGGGTTATATTCCAACAGTATGGAAGCCAGTAAGAGCGACCTTCTTGCCAAAACCGGGGAGGCTCAACCACTCCACGGGAAAGGACTTTAGACCAATTAGTCTGTCATCGTTTCTACTGAAAACAATGGAACGACTAATAGGATTTCATTTGGCTCAGGGGGCATTGTCGAGAAATCGGCTTCATGCCAACTAACACGCGTTCCAGGTGGGAAAATCCTGTTAATCAGCCTTCCACAACCGAATATACAGAATTGAGGAGGAATTCGAATGTAAATAAACCACCTTGTGCGTTTTTCTTGACATAGAGGGGGCATTTGACAATGCCTCTTACAATCCCATGGTTGATTCTGCAAGTGGGCACGGAGTAGAAGACACTTTTTGCAGGTGGATAAACTCTATGCTGATAGGAAGAATACAAACTTCCTTTCTTGGAGAGTCTGTCACTGTGAGCCACAAAAGGATGTCCGCAGGGTGGTGTCTTATCCCCACTCCTTTGGAGCCTGACAGTGAACAGCTTATTGACGAACATAAAAGAATACTACACACAGGGATATGCGGATGACATTCTGATTGTAATCCAAGGACTCTGTGAAGGCACAATCTCGGAGATTGTGCAAAACACTCTAAGATTCGAACAGGAATGGTATATCAACCAGGGATTGAAAATAAACCCTGATAAGACCGCACTTATTCCATTCACATGGAAAAGGAAGGTGGATAACATAAAAAAACCCAACCTCTTCGGCGAAAGACTGCAGATCACTAGGGAGCCAAGTTCTTAGGAGTAATGTTGGACTATAAACTAACATGGAACCCTCATCTGGAATGCATAACAAATCAGAGCCAATCTTCTCGAGAATCTAAGGCGAGAGCTAATGCAAACAAAAGCCTCAACTTGGGAAAATATGCCACGGTCTTCCAAGCAGAAGTCTACGCCATACTGACTTGCGCCCGTGAGAACCTACGTAAAGGCTACATAAACCAGAACGTATGTATTATCTCGGACAGTCAAACTGCTTTAAAAGCCTTGCCTGGAATTGAGGTCACCTAAAGGATAGTCAAGGATTTTCTGGAGGAACTTCTGAAACTGGCAAAACGGAACAATGTTAAATTGATCTGGGTGCCAGGTCACAGTGGTTTTGAAGAAAACGAAAAAGCAGATACCTTAGCAAAGAAGGGAGTGGGAATACCCTTTACTGGCTCACAGCCTATCTTAGGAATTCCAAGGACTGCATGTAAACAGGTGATCAACGAGTGATCAAATGCTAAACACCGGGAGCACTGGGAAAAATTACCGTGGCAAGTAAACGGGCACGAGCTGATTCAGAGCGCATCAAAGAGGCTATCTCTCGATGCACTGAAGCTGGACAAGTTGCAACTGCGATGGGTTACCGGATTCATTACCGAACATTATCCCTTGTGGAAGCATCTACACACAATGGGACTCCATAACGGGTCCATTGTATGCGGATTGTGTGGCGAGGAGGAAGAAACATCCGGCAACACTATCTTTGACTGCGAACCTCTACGTTACAGCAGATACAGGATATTCGGTGCATCTTATACCGAATATATGAACCTTCAGGAAGACCTGATAAGCAAGCTCCTGGCTTTTGCCAACATATGGGAGAAGCGAGTCTCGTCGGACTGAAGTAGAAGGGGGAGCACAATCGATGTGAAATAGTTTTTTAGACTCCACGATAAATCAATCAATCAATCAATATTCGTCTTAGCATAAATACAAAACTCATCTTAGCGTATATAAATACGAAATGTCATTTGAATGCAGTAGTTTATCGAGGTAAGAACAAAAAGCGTCGATAGCATTAGCCACCGCAATAGCACTCCTACACACGCTGGTCCTACACATGGGTCTCTAGAGACGCTGCCATCAGCCATGAAGACAACAAACTAAGCGAACTCCAGTCACTTATATCGGAGAACCTAAGCACGATAAAGACAAAACGCACGGCACCGCTGGAGGTTACGTACAACGTAAAAGAGACCCTGGTACTTCTCGCCGAGGAACTGCCATACTGCAAGAGCTAGAAGGTAGCACAATGTAAGCTTACCCTAGCTGAGGCTCAAAAACACGAATCTCTGAATGCCGAGGTCAAAAAACGAAATGAGCTTCTCGCCCAAACAAGCACTAACCCGGAAACCCCGCTTTTTCCAAATAAGAAACATTCGCCACACGGAAGCTCGCCCGCTGGCGATGAAAACAAAACGTACTCAGGAATCAGGATGGCTGTTTTACTGTGGCTACCTCGAAGAAAAAGAAACAGCGCATTGACAGACGTATGAGCACAGAGAAAGATAACCTGCGAAATGACGACTGTTCTCCAAGGAAATCCAAGAAGAAGGTGGACAGCACAAGCGCTACTTCACCAGCATATCGCCGAGCACGAGATCGACATAATGTACTGTCTCCGAGCAGCACTCCAAAACTTTACCATATTTAGGTGCTACTTCTCGCCAAATAAAAACATTCCAGTCTTCAGACAGAAAGTCAACGACCTTGAAGATGTCGTGCGAGAAATTGATGGTGAAATCATTATAACCGGCGACTTTAACGCCAAATCGATTGAATGGGATATGGACTGGAGTGATACCAGAGGTAATGATATCGCAGACATAGCCGCTAGGCTTGACCAAGCCGTTATGAACGAAGGAAACACAACCACTTTCAGAAGATCGGGATACCGAGGTACTATCATCGATATAACGCTAGCAATCCCCACCATTGTTTCAAAATTCCAAAACTGGGACGTACTCGATACCTACAACGCAAGCGACCACCAATACATTGAGTTCAAAATAGTTGACTCTATACCTTTGACGAACGAACTTCGTGTCAATAACAGGAAAAAAGGTTGGAATGCCAAATAGTTGAACGAAGAGACTGAGTTTCGTGACAGAAAGATGGCCCACTATTTACAAAGAATCAGTTATCGAAACAAGGGAAGACGCTGAAAGAAGAGTAGAAAAAGTCATGAAACTTATAGATGCAACATATGACGCGTCTATGCCAACTAAGAGCACACGGCAGTAACGCAGACCAAACTACTGGTGGACTGAAGAGATAGCTGAGCTAAGGAAGAAGTGCCTTGCTCTGAGGCGCAAAGTCGTTCGAGCAAATAGAAGGCCCCAACTTGGACAGCATGATACTCATACCGGCTTCAGAAATGCTGAGAAGGCACTGAAAACAGCCATAAAAGCAACAACTTATGCACTCAACTCCATACAGAACCATGGGGCTGTAGCGGTATCGCTTCTTCATTATTAAATTATTATTTTAATATTGTTTATCATTTTTATCTGTTGCTTAACAACTATAACTTCCCTCTATTATCACGGTTGCTTTGAATGTTAACAACTTTGATAATTTACATATTATATATATTTATATGTAAATTATCAAAGTTGTTTACATTCAAAGCAACCGTGATAATAGAGGGAAGTTATAGTTGTTAAGCAACAGATAAAAATGATAAACAATATTAAAATAATAATTTAATAATGAAGAAGCGATACCGCTATAGGGCAAAGCATATCAAATAGCTGTCAAAGGCCTAGGTAAACAAGCACCCGTATCGCCAATGAACCCTACCAACATGAAACGGATCGTCACCGATCTCTTCCCACAACACACGCACAGATCACCACACAGAACAAATCCACTAAAACCAGTAACAGATCTCTCCACAATCAGAAAATTACAGAATGCAGCAAAAACGATAAAACCTGGTAAGGCCCCCGGCTATAACGGCGTGAAATCGAGTTTCATTAAAATTATAGCTAAAAAGCTTCCCGGACTACTCCTATCGATGTACAACGCATGCCTCTGAACAGGAACCTTTAGCGGGCGATGGAAACGGCAGCGTCTCGTTCTCCTCGACAAAAGCAAGAAGCCGCCCATCACCTCATCTTCGTACAGAGCTCTGTGTATGCTAGACGTAACCGGCAAACGTCTGGAAAAGCTTCTCAAAGCGCGCCTTACAACAGCAGTCGAGAAAACTGCTATTGACACTGACTGAAAACTCACCACTCGTACAACCAGCACGGTTTCAGGAAGCGACGCTCAACAACAACTGCAGCAGAACAAGCGATAAGCATAGTGAAGCAGGCATAGGCAAGCAACCAGGTGGGCATTCTTTACACCTTTGATGTCCGTAACGCCTTCAACCCCGTTGGCTGGGGAGATATTCACGATAAAATGGTGGTAGTGAGCCGGCAACGCTGGTTCGAAAAGCCATTCCGAATAAACATTAGACGAGCGTGTATCGAGGTGAAACCAACGATACGATACCTGGGTATTTAACTGGACGAAAAGTTGAGGTACTGGATACACATCTCTAAAGCCGCTGTGAGCCGCTGTTCCGCTTATGCGGAACAAAACCGGCGCCCGATACGCAAAGAGGCGAGTCCTGCTTAGCACAATGCACTCTATAATGCTATATGGTGCAGAAATCTGGGCAGAAAAACTAACCCTTGAGAAATACATACATAAATTGGCCTCAGTGCAGAGGAGAGCAGCCTTACAGGTTACCTGTGCATACCGCACTGTACCTGAAGCTGCGGTGCTGGTGCTAGCATAGGCCCCTCCTATTGACTTCATGACAATCGAACAAAAACGACTGTACCAACTTAGAAAATTTAGTAATCTCACAAATGACGCCAAGAAGCTGGAGCGGGAGAAAACACTCGACAACTGGCAGCTAAGATGGCAAAACTCACTCTCAGGACGATGGACAGCTAAACTAATACCTAATTTAGCGACATGGACAGAATGTCATCACGCGGAAACATGCTTTTATATGACGCAATTTTTTACCATCCACGGGCTCTTCAACGCGTATCTGTATCTTATGGAGCTTGTCGAAAGCCCAACCTGCTCATACTGCCTAGACGAATCGGACGATGCAGAACATACGTTCTTTCAATGTCACAGATGGCCAACTTTGATAAAAAAAAGGCCTGGGACGTACTTGGGGATACTTCGAATCCAAGCAGTACCTTTAACTTGATGGCTGAATCAAGGAGAAATTGGGCTGCAATGATGAACGACACTGAAAGTGTGTTAGCAGCAAAGAAAGCTGATCTGCTGATGACGGCGACGAGACGGAGCACTTAAATGGGCAGCTAGGGCCAGGTTGAAGTAATGCGCGAGCAGTTTCCGGTCTGGTCCCTATTCAGAAAGGCAGAAAAGAGGAGGTGTTTAGTGGGTAAAAATCCTACACTACCGACCATCATCTTCAATAGATCTTATTATTATCATCTTCAATAAGTCTTATTGAATATTTTTCCTTCTCGAACGAAAAAAAAAGCATACTTATAGTAGCTAAAATCAAACTTTCAAGCTTGCCTCAAGATTTCGTCTATGAATCTAAACGTTGTCTTAAGATCATGCTTGAGGTGAACTTACGCTTAGTATCGTTATGATGTTACAGTATCAGCTGATTTTGACATTTACCTAACTTTTAATTTTGGAAATGGTTTAATTTTATTAAATCCTAATTTGGAATTAGTAATTGGCGACTAGTAGTAATCAGTGTTGGCCAGGTGGTCTTCTTTAGGCCATTAGCGTTATGGTGTTATATCAGCGATATTGACATTTAGATTTTAATTTAAGAAATGGTTTAATTAAATTAAATCTGAATTTGGAATCGATCCATTACCCAAATTCATGGTTTGTTTTATAAATTTGTGTATATAAATTATTTCGTATGATTTCAGCAGTTTTTAATACGTTAAATTTGTTAAGTTTAAGTTAAGCTTTTATTTTAAATTAGTTCATTTTGTGGTTGTTCTCAATAACAGGAGCAGCTATACATCATTTTCCCGTTCTTTCAAATTTTACATGAGCTAAATGTCTTTGATTCGAATTCCGATTTGACGACGGCTTTCACATAGATAAATTTTCGAACAATTTTGACAACTGACACGTATATACATGATTGTTAATTTTATCCTTTGGATTGCCAAGTATCTTATTTTTACCAATAATAGCTGTTTTTATTAGGATATGATCACTTAGTTCTTTTATGATTTTATTTGTATATAGGCGGAAATATGTTAATTTCTTCCATTTCTTTTGTTCAGCGTTGTCATGATCTTATGTTAGTACGATAGAATATTATAGAGTCGAAGCCGTTAAAGATTGCAATTTGTTTAATATGTTTTAGTTCTTTGAAATAATTTTTGTTTGACAATGGAATTTTAAGTAATTTTTTTGGCTAAAACATTAAAAATAGCCATTTTATGTTGAGGTGGGCAGTTTGAATCAGCTGTAATGTATCATTCAGTGTCTAATTTATCTGTGTCAGTGCATTAGACGAATTAGAATGCGGCCATTTTAGATGTAGTAAGTAGTGACTATTCCTTGATCATATTATAAAAAACATTAATCAATACGCGCAATTGATATAGTGTATTATCATATTTTTAACACGTTGATTTTCAATAAATAATGAATATAAGATTTAGAAAGTGTATTTACTAAAAAACACTTACATGGTGCCGAAGCAATAAAGTTAAAATATAATTAAAGAAAACAGAATACATGTTGGCGCGAAAAGACCAATTTTGTGTAGTTAAAAAATAACATAAAAAGCTGTTAAAAATTGTAAAATTAAATTCATAAAATGGCATTCTGGCAGAAGCAGTGTACATAAAACCACCAAAATATCTAGTTATTAAAAATATCTAGTTAATGATGGTAATATGTCAAAAACGTGGAACGACTGGATACAACAGTTCAACTTGTATGCCATCGCCACCAGTTTAGAAAATAGAACTGCAGAGGTAAATGCTATGTTTACCTTTGCGAAAGACTATTATCAGAAAAAAAACTTGATTTACAAATCCATTGACATTTGCCGTGCTATTGAATTAGCCAAAATTCAACTAAGCACAATAAAAGAAAATGGCGTGAAAGAAATTAGTGAAGTGCGTTCACAAAAACAAAAGAAGAGATGTAATCAAAACAGTGATAATAAAAAATTGGAAACAAAAATAAATGAATGGTATGATTGCAAAAGTTGTAATACTAAACATGGGAGGAAATCTTGTCCAGCATACGGGAAAAAATGCAATCGTTCAGGTCAATTTTCTAGAAGTAAAAAGTGATCAAACCATATATGTTTCATCATTGGAAGCCAACCTCAATAGGAAAATTGAATGGTATGAAGAAATTTTATTATCCGAAAATAAAAAAATAAATTTCAAATTAGATTCAGGCGCACAATCTGAATCTATTGCAAAATATATAAAATAAAAATACAACCATCCAAAGTAAAACAACTTATATCTTTTTCAAAGCATTCACTAAAAGTATTAGGTGAAGCTAATGTTGAAATCACACATAGGAAAAGTTCAAAAAATTTAACATTCATAATTGTGAAAGAAAACATACAACCTATTCTGGGAATAAATAGCTGCATAAATAGGTGAATAAATAGTTCAATTGGAACTCATAAAACGTGTAAATCAATTAGAAGTTGAAGATGTATACGAAGGTGTAGACTGCCTTCAGAAATTTGAATATGATATTGATTTGATAGAAAATCCTAAATTAGCAATAGTTAGATAGATAGATTGTAGAGACTACCCTGGGCGTGCTACACTTCGACTATAAGGTCCATTGTGATGCCTAAGGATGTGAGTGGAGTGAAAGGAATTTTTGTATATAGACTAGGAATTGGTAGGATATGCGGCTGCAGCCGACAATAATAGGAACTATGCCAATATTCATCTGGAGTTCGTGAAGGAAACTGCAGAAAATCTTCATTGTCGGTTACTTCGTTCTTGTCCATACGTTGACAGTTTAGTCAATTAATCGCCCTTTTTTTTCTTAATAATTGACAAACTGCCTATGTCGGGATTCGAACCCATAACCTCCCAGTTTTCAAGTAGGCATAATGCACAGGCATAACACCTTAGACCGCTCGGCCACTTGGACAGGTCAGCAATAGTTTGTGACAGAAGAATTTCTCATTGTCTTCGTGACAAAGTTAAAAAAGAAGGGCACAATATGACAAATAAGTTTCCATTAAAAAAACATTTTCAAAACAAATAGCAAAACTAATTTTCTACAACTTTACTTCTTATATTTTTCAATATTAAGAGAGATATACTAAATTTTGAGATATGAACTAACATGTAAAAATTCACCTCCGTAGGATAAGAGGAAGTGGATCTAATTCAGCTTGCAAAATTTGACCCGCACATACATGCATATATTGCAAGTTAAATAAAAGCGTTAAATAAAATGAAAACTATTGAGCCAGTCATTGAACCAATACCAGCAGTATCACCTATGGTAGTTGTAAGACAAGATAAAAAATTAAGAATTTCTAGATACTTCAGCAATAAACAAAAATTAAAAATGACGATATTTTCCACTCAACAGACATTGGATGAAATAGCTGTAAGAGTTAATGGTTGAAAATAGTTCACGTTGTTAGAACGTGTATACCTGACAATGGCTACTCCATGGGGAAGGAACATGTATAGAAGATGTCGCGGTATCTTGGTTCTCTTTAGCCTTCAAAAGAAGCGCTGTAGAACCTACAACAGATTCCGATACTCGACACACAAAAAAACACAAAATATTAGTAAATTTTACTAAATCTATTTCAATTGGACAACACACACTTTCGAAAAAAATTAAATAAAACAAAAACTTTATGATATTCAAACCTGAATTTATTTGATTTGAAAACAAGAATTTGAATTTAATTTATTTATTTATTTCCACAGTTAATTTGAGTCTCTTTCTCGTTTTAATACAACAATGTACAACTGACTTTACTTGAACAAATTTTACTGTTACTCGAACAATGGTAATTTTTAACTTGACTGTTAATCATCCAACGATGTTTATTTTAAACTCTGATCTTACTCTATCCAATATCAATTTATAACTCTAATATTAATCGAACAATGCCAATTTTAAACTAATTTGAAATTGGTAAATTTCTCCGTTAATATTGGGTTCTGGACCAAATTAGCAACAAGCAACATATCTCTGAATCCATATCTCAGAGATAGTTACGATTAGCTAATTCATACTGATGATGACTACATTGTAATCGAAATACGTATTTATAAAATACAAACAAATGTTCTAGGAATAGGGGCAAAAATTTGAAATATAAACATTATATTGTTTTGACTGAGAAAAGAACCAACACAACACCCCTCTAGTCTGACGACTCAACGCATTGGGCTACCGGCTGTGTGTACTAGACATTAAATATTTACCGATTTCTATTTTAATTTCTATTGTTTACTATAGAAGTGAAAAGCTAATAGGTTTTTTTTTTTTTTAACTGAAAATCTAATAGGTTTTTCGGATTTGGATTTTGCGAGAAATATCGAAACACGCAAATCAACAACTGGTTATATTTTCAAAATATGCAACGGGCCTGGAATAGTCAAAGGCAACATTCGGTTGCATTATCCACAACAGAAGCTGAATATGTGGCAGTTTCAAATACTACTAAAAAAGCAATCTGGTTGCAAAGACTTTTAAGTGATATTTTAAATAAGTTTCAAATAAGAAGTCTATTTTATTTCAAGAATTATAATTAATTTAATGAATGGATAATAATTAAATGTATTGATAATAATTAAATGTATTGATAACACAATTATCTTTAACTGAATATATTGCAATTGTTACAAATCGCCACAGCGCAAATCTGCTGGGTCCACAATCAATCATCGTAAGGTATTTCCGTGATTTATAATGAGTGACATCGCAAGCCACTCTATGTCATACCTCTTCCACTTCTAAATTTCCAGTTTCCCAATGGATCGCTGTCGGATCGATGGACAAGCACTCCTTACAATTTTTTACCACTTCCGCCACTTCGTCCTTTAAAAAGTCGTCGTCGGGGTAACAACGTTTCACTATATACTACGTGCGGTGTATTCCAAAATGGAGTCTTGTGTGGACACTTCTTATGCGGGCCAATCTCTCTGGCTGAACAATCGGAACCACCGCCGGCACACTAACTTCAAGGCCCACCGCCGACACACTAACTTCAACCCTTGTGCGCAGCCATTCTCTTGGCACTCTCGTCAAGGTGTCTGCCTTGTTCTTGTGCGACCTCACCAGCTGTATTTTCATCGATAGTTCACATTCTTTGATCAGATCTTCCAAAATGGATAACCTTCGTTTTACAAGCGCCTCTCCAAGCCCGTGAGTTCTGATGCGATGATCCTGACTTAACAAGGATGCAATCCATCCATGCACCGTCGCCGAGTCCATAAGTACAATCAAGTCCTTCAAGTGCCATTTCAATGCCAAATTCACCCATCGTAGCACCGCTTCCAATTCTGCAAGATTTATGTGGCCAACATCATTAGGTTTTCTCAGCCAAGATGCGGCTTCTACAACGTGCCCTCCGATCTCAATGCAAACCCCCACAGCCAAACTTGCACGGCCTACTTGCCTTTTACAGGATCCTCAGCCTGCGTCCGCTTAACCAGTTCCGTCAGAATCTTTTCCACATTACCCGTTATCGCTTGGTCCCACTGGCATTCATTCAGATTTCGTTTAATAAAACTGCATACTGGCCGCAGCATCCCGCAACAGAAAAATGCCCCAGCAACTGTCTACATATGGAGAAGACATCTCTTTTTGTTTTTATTTCACTCAACGCTAATACTTTATTGTCCCTGTTCTAACGCACTACCCCACCATGCTGAGACACGTGGACTTGTAAATATGCTTTTCGCAAATCCACCAGTTTAAGATTCACGCCCATTGTCCTCCATCTTCTAAGCTTCTCACCACACACTTCGCTTGCCACCGTGTGACTCGATATAAATTGATTTAACTCTCTATAATCAAATACCGGTCGGACTTTGTCTCTATTGCATTGAACTACTGCCATCAATGGAATCAATACCTCCACTTCACCGTTATAGGGTTGAAGCCAACCTCGATCAATCCACTCTGTTACTTCTTCTTCGAAGGCGGAAACTTTATATTGCGAAATACCATTCCTTAATACTGGGCTATCTTTCCATTTCCATTCGGCCGACCAAACTCCATTCGAGAACGTGAACAAAAAATCCTTGTCACAAATCTTAATGCTCGTGTCTTGCGGCAGCGAGACGACGGCCTATGAATTCATACAACCATCAAAGGTTAACAGCCCATTCTTCCAGATAGTAACTCCGCCCATGGCCATAATGAAATCCATGCCCAACAACACTTCATACTCAGGCAACATTTCCGCGATCAAACAATTCAACGTTACTGCTCTTCCATTAATCAAAAACTCCGCCTCACAAACTGTGGAACTCACGGCGCATGTTCCGTTCATCATTTTTATTCGCTGCTCACATCTTTTTAACGTGCTAGGTTTCGCGACTTTGGAGACAGTATTGACCTGGAACACCCGGTATCCAACAGTCCGCGTAGCCTTATCTCAAACACTTATCTACACTACCGGAAGTTGCGCCATCCAAACTGGGAAACCACCTGCGCAACATGAGGCGGGATCCCTTATTCGTTTTTTGCATCCTTTGTTGGACACTTAGTTACCACGTGCCCTTCTAGGCCACAGGAATAACAGAAAATCTTACGCTTGTCAATCTTCTTGAACGGGCACGCTTTCGCCAAATGGTCAAATTTTCCACAACCAAAACAACCATTCATCTGAAATTGTTGGATCCACCAATCTTGCGAGCCTTTTGAGATCCGATACGTACACATCAACGTACACATCGGGCAGCAAACGGCGTACGACGAATCCTTCATATGCTTGAAATTGATTCGCCGAAAACGCCTGCCTTAACGCCAACGTGAGAGCGTCATAATCGTTTTCAACTGAATCAGCTTAACTCTCGTATACTGCGAATGCCCCACCAGATAGGAACAACGGGAGAAACGAAGCCATGTCCTTCACCTTTTGCAATCGACACACAAGTTCTAGTTTTCTAATCCACTACGCGAAGTCACCTTCTCCATTATATTGTGCTATAATGTCCGAGAATTTCATCGACGCCATCCTTAATGCCGAAATAGCTTGTAAATAAGTTTCAAATAAAAAGCCTATTTTATTTCAAGAATTATAATTAATTTAATGAATGGATAATAATTAAATGTATTGATAATAATTAAATGTATTGATAACACAATTGTCTTTAACTGAATATATTGCAACAGTTTGATATGAATAATTAATTGTCTTGTAGCCAAATATATTGCAACAGTTTAACACTGCACGAAATTTTAATTATATACATATGTCTATTAAGCTCTTTAATTGACCGCGCGCTCATGACCGCTATTACTTGATAGACCGTTCCTATCGTGCACTCAACGCACTCAGCACCGCTAGTATGCACATATCAACCGAATCACTACTACCAATAGTACCCCTCGTCTTCCACCAAGACAATACAAACACATGTTCTTTACTCAAATACTTGTGTTCAACTAACTACTCGCAAGCAACAGCTCCATTCGTTTAGCCCCTCATTAACACTAAATCTAATTATTTTTTATCTCAATCGTTTGACGGTCGTTTGATGGTTAATAATAGAGTTTTTTCGGGTTTCGCAGAGACCCGAACTGCTGGAGCCATTGCACTAAAATACCGCGCTTATTCGCTCCGAGCGCCACCGTTCTCAGTGCCATGCGTGGTCTAATATATTCTCTACGATATATTCTCTATGATATATAATGATTATAATTATATCTATAGAGTATATATTATCTCTATGCTATATATTAGTCATTAAAAAGAGATAGCTCAACCTACGCGATTCTCTTCCTTTTTCTATCTGAGGGACAACTTTTGACTCGGCTTGCCTACTCTATATATATTATCTCTATGGCGAATACAGGTAACTCTCTCAGCGAGAAATGGATGCACTAACGGGAGTGTGTAATGGATAATATAGTAAATTATGAATAACTTATAAAACATTATTGTTTTAGTAAAAATAATAGACCATCAATCACCGTCAAACGTCTTTTCGTCGATTGAAATAAAAAAATCTCAAGAATTTTGTAATTGAGGGGCTAAAAAAAAAAAATTTAGGTCGATTAGAAAACAATTTTTTATACATAAACTAATTACCGTCAAACGATTTAAATAAACCATCATTAACCATCAAACGACCGTCAAACGATTGAGATAAAAAATAATTAGATTTAGTGTTAATGAGGGGCTAAATGAATGGAGCTCAAGCAACACATAGCACTCTTATACATAACATGAAACCCCCTTACTCCCGCAGGCCCCCGGCGACATCCAAAATCATTACAAACCACAGATATGGGTGTGTGCAAAGTGTAGCCCACCAGACTTTTAATTGACAATCAAAGTGCGATAAAACTAATAAAAAATCCAAAATTTCATAAATGGACAAAGCATATTGACATTAAATACCACTTCGTGCGGGAAAAACTAATAAGTGGGGAAATATATCCGGAATATGTCAATACTAAAGAAAAATTGGCAGATATCTTAACAAAACCCCTCCCTAGGGTTACTTTTAATTACTTGTGTTTAAAAATTGGACTAACTGAAATTTAATTATCTAAAGTTGATTGAATTTATATTGTGTTAATTTTTTTTATTCTTGATTTTTGTTGTTGTTGAAATGGCTTTTCTTTCTTTTTAAGGCACTCAATTAGTGGGAGTGTAAAAAATGTTATTTGAATATCGTGCCTTTATGTTGGTACTATGATTGAATGTGGTCACTGTTGGAACTAACCTACTTGCTGGTGAATGTGAACTATGGAGGGAGAAGAAGTGTATAGGAGGAGAGCTATCTCCATGTTATAAAAAGTGTCCCCTAAATAGAAGAAAATTAAGATGGCACTGGTGTACTGGAATGCCAATTTTAAAGAAACTAAAAGTAGATATTAAAAGTAGACAAGGACAAGCTAACATCCGCTTTATAAAGGCAGAATTTTTAAATTACTACATAAGTCATAAGAAACCTCAGATGTTAAAGCAGTAGAAAGACTATTTATTTAAGAAATTCCATGAATATAATAAATTAGTGATGAATTTTCAAGTCACAATAAATTTGAAAAGTTAAAGGTATTTTAATAACAAAATTATAATTAAGACACTTGAAGTAATATATATTTCAATTAATAAATTTTGTTCAAAAAATAGAATAATCAAATTTTTTTCAAAGATAGAAATTAAAAAATTGTTTGATAAAAATTTAATGAAGCATAAATTGAATATTTCTATAATAAACTGTATATATATTTTATGATATTCTATCTATACTCAAACCTCCATAATTTTGTGATATTTTATACTACTTCCGGTTGGCAACTTCACTTCTACAGTAACTATCTTCAGAGCAAGTCCACCTTCTCACAAGCGCCATTGTGGTGATTCACAGAAACCTTATTTTACGTTTTTCGGGGGACACTTTTTTAGTTTAACAACCATATGAGATAACTCTCCTTCTATACTCTAACCTCCATAATGTGAACGAATACAGAATATAGATGGATGCCGGCTATGAATGAATACAGTCAACAGTTCAATATTTATCTTTATATTTTATATATTCATTACTTGTTTCATTTAAACTCTGTGAATTTCTTTTATCAATATAACTAATTACAATTACGTTGTTGATATTATTTTCAAACATCGAAAGATTCCAATAGACTTCCAAGGGTCTGTTACAATCAGTTGAGGTCGCTTGATATAAATGGAGGTATGGACTGCAAGTACAATTGGGTTAGTCAGCTACGAGAAATACTTCGGGATCTTGGTTTTATAAACTGTGATATTATTCCAGTTGATATTATTATATACGATATTATTCTATATGTAGAGGTAGTTCTAATTGATCACAATTGTCAAAGTTGAATGTAATATGTTTTATTCTATGTAATGTACTTCAAGTTGTTTAAAACTAATTCAGAATGTTAATTAATAAATATGTAATTAAATACAAAAGTGTTGTTATTTAGTACAATTCTAACAACATTAATTTTCGAGTGTGTACTTTCAATTAATATGGAGCATTTATTAAAACCGGAAAGATTCAATGTAGAAGCCACATGTGCAGACGCTGAAGTAAAATGGAATCATTGGAAAAAAACGTTTAGAAATTTTTTACAAGGAATAAAGGACACCAAAGAAGAAAATAAATTTCCTCTACTGTGTGTGAGTTCAAGTATCTACCAATTTATTAACGATTGTACAACTTATGATGAAGCTATTAATCTAACTACGTTAGATTCTCTTTACATAAAGAAACGTAATATAATATTTGCTAGACATCGTTTGTCGACGCGAAATCAACAACGTGGAGAAACAGTAACTGAATATTTACAAATTTTAAATCAATTAAGTAAAGATTGTAACTTTAACGATGTAAAAGCTGAAGAATATTGCAAATAATATATTAGGGATGCTTTCATACGGGGATTAAAATGTGCCCGTATCCATCAACGACTTCTAGAAAATATATTGTTGAACCTAGATCAAGCTTTCGAACAAGCCAGAGCCTTAAAATCGGCTGAATTGCATGCACAGGGTGTCTAGTAAGATTTTGACAAACAATTCCCTGACTTTTCCAGGTTTTCCAGACTTATTGATAGGAAAATTAAGAAAAGTATACTTTTGCTCATATATATTCATTTTTCAAAACAGATAATTAGTAATAGTTTTTTAGAAATAAGTTATTTTAAATACGATTATGCGAAATTCCATGAAATTCCCTGGAATTTTACGAAATTCCCTGACAATTCCATGACTTTTCCAGAAACTCAAAATTCCCTGACATTTCCAGATTTTCCAGATAACTAAACACCATGATGCAGCTTCCTATACAGGAAGCCCACTTCAGTACCAGCTGCTGCGGTTAAAAACCATGAATCAGACCAACCAATATCAGCAGCTTCCGTCACTCCGAATTCCCAAACATGTTTTTTCTGTGGAAATGATACTCATTCCAGAACATTAAACATTTTATTTTTTTATTTATTTTATTAACATTTTGTGTCCAGCAAAAGATGTGACTTGTAGGAAATGTGATAAAAAAGGACATTACCTGCGAGTGTGCAAATCAAAATCAGAGAAAAATTCTTCAAATGTAACAGCTTCTTCAGACACACGGGCAACTATTTCAGGAACCAGTCACTGTCTCCAGAAATCAATCACCAATGCATCAGTAAATAATATCAAGCTTAAAGCGTTAATCGATACTGGCAGTTCTCTAAATTTTCTTAATGAAAAACATGTGAAAAAGTGTAAAGTTACAATACAACCATATTTTGGAAAAATATCTATGGCTAATTCTTCTATGTCTTAGTTCTATCTAATTATGAAAAATCTATGCTGTGACGTATTGATAGGTCATAGTATCCTAAAGCGTCATTCATCTGTGGAGATCGGATTCGAGGGTAATAAACCTCAACTATCAATCTGCTCTCTAGCAATAGCACAAGTGCCTTCTGTTTCACTACTTTCTAACTTGAATGCTGATTGTAAGCCTGTTGTAACTAAGTCAAGACGTCATACTGATGAAAATAATAATTTCATGGCAAAATAAATTCAGAAACTTCTCCAGGAAGGGGTTATTGAGCAAAGCAACTCACCGTCGAGAGCTCAAGCATTCGTTATCAGAAGCATCAATCACAAGCCCAGAATGGTAGTAGACTATTCGCAGACAATAAACAAGTATACGTTACTTGGGCTTACCCACTGGCAAAAATCGAAGAGATGGTTTTAAAAATTTCAAGAAACAAAGTATTTAGTAAAATCGATCCCCAAAATGCCTATCATCAAATATCAATTTTGGACAGAGAAAAACACTACACAGCTTTTGAAGCCGGAGGAAAACTATGAATTTTTACGAGTACTGTTTGGTGTTACCAAGGGGGTAGACTGTTTTCAAAGAGTAATCGACAAAATTGTTGAAGACGAGGAACTTAATCTTACGTACCCATTCATTGACGACGTTACGATCTGTGGCAAAAATCAGAAAGAACACGACAATAATCTGAACAGATTTTTGAATGCTGCAAAGAAATTCAATTTAACCTTAAATGAAGAAAAATGTATCTATTCAACAAATTCCGTTTGACTACTGGGTTACATAGATCAAGATGGTTCAATAAAGCCGGATTCGGAATGATTTAAACCTTTGATGGATATGCCGGTACCTGGAAACACTTCAGCATTACAACGCATGCTAGTTATGTTTGCCCATTATTGTCGGTGGGTTTTCGGGAAAAATACGCCCTCTATTGGGAAAGAAACAATTTCCCCTATCGGTATCAACTTTTCATTTGCTGAAAAATGATGTAGCCAACGCGACATTGGCTACAATTGAAGACGACATACCCTTTAGGGTCGAAACGGATTCATCAGATTTCGCAATCGGTGCTACTTTATGTCGCAGACCAGTCGCCTTTTTCTCAAGGACTTTAAACACCTCCGAATCGAGACATTCATCTCCTGAGAAAGAAGCGTATTCTATAGTCGAAGCTCTTCATCATTGGAGACATTTTCGAATGGGAAAACAGTTTTAAGTTTTCACGAATCAACAAGCGGTCTCATTTGTATTCGATCAGAGACAGTAGTAAAATTAAAAACGAAAAATTAATTCGTTGGAGACTCGAATTAGCTAGTTATAAATTCGATATTATTTATCGTCCAGGGAAACAAAATGTAATTGCAGATACATTATCGCGTATAACAGGAGCTATAACATCCAAAATCGATTTAAATGAAATACACAAATCTCTTTGTCATCCGCGAGTGACGCGAATGCACCATTGGGTTTGTTGCAAAAATATTCCCTTTTCTTTGGAAGAGATAAGAAAAATCACCAATTCTTATGTCATATGCAATGAGCTAAAACCCAGATTTGGCAAAAATTCGGGAACATTAATAAAACCTACTTCTCCATTTGAAAGACTGGACTTTAAAGGGCCTCTCCCTAATGTATAAAAAAATCGTTATATCCTAACCGTAGTGGACGAGTTTTCTAGATTTCCATTTGCCATATCTTGCAGCGACATTTCGGCAACAACTACAATCAAACATTTAAAGACTATTTTTTCTATTTTTGGAATGCCGTCATTTATTCACTCGGATAGAGGATCGGCGTTCATGTTACAAGAACTAAAAACATTTTGAACATCCCTAGGAATAGCCACGAGCCGTACAACTACTTATAATCCCGCAGGAAACGGACATGCTGGGCGATACAATGGGATAATTTGGAAAAGTATTCAACTCGCCTTGAGATCAAATAATATGAAAATTGAACAGTGGCAAGACGTTGTACAACCCACTCTTTATTATGTACAGCCACCAATGCAACTCCCCACAAGCGAATGTTTTCTCACCCTAGGAGATCATATAACGGCTGCTCTATCCCCACCTGGCTTACCCTACCCGGACCGGTTCTAATGAAAAATCACGTGCGTGCTAATAAATATGAACCTATCGTACAAGAAGTAGAACTAATAGAAGCTAACCCCGATTATGCTCACGTAAAGCTTCCTGACGGAAGGGAGACTACGGTTTCTATTAGATATTTAGCTCCAACAGGAGAAACTGTAACTTCTTTTGATAGCGAGGAAAATTCAGAAGAAAGTATTGTAGTACATTCGGAAATGGAGCCAATAAATTCGGACTCAGTTATCGCTTCGGAAGAAATGCCTAAAAATAATTCGGATATGTTATCGCGTTCGGCTCGCCCCTGGAACCCTCCTTTGTACTTAAAGGACTATGTAACCAACTGAAAAATTTAAAGCGGGTGAATGTGATATTATTCCAGTTGACATTATTATATACGATATTATTCTATATATAATATAGAATAAAGAGATAGTTCTAATTCATCACAATTGTCAAAGTTGAATGTAATATGTTTTATTCTATGTAATGTACTTCAAGTTGTTAAAAGCTAATTCAGAATGTTAATTAATAAACATGTAATTAAATACAAAAGTGTTATTTAGTACACAAACATATGGAATGAACAACGGGCACAGAGTATAAAAGAAAACAGCGAAACCATTCTTGTCAAATATTAAAGAGAACTTTCCAACATGGATAAAAACCTAATTTTGAACTCCAGTTACAGCCCTATGTACCAATATATTTTGGACGACACGGTTAAATATCTGAAAATGAATTTAAACTTTAATAAGATAAAGCTAGTTAGCCAAGAGCCTCAGCTAGAGTCTCAGGGATGCAAATTGTGAAAATACAGGCTAATGGTTGTTTATATAAATGGAAACAAGAAGACCTCTGTAAAATCTGTAATTATAATAAGCCTGAAACATTATATTTTCTTTTGGAATGCCCCATCTATAAACCATTGAGGGACTTATTATCAAATTTATCCCCAGAAAAAATAAATCATATCTTTTACTTTGTAAATGGAAGTCTCAAATTGAGGAGCTTTTGTTAAATGAATAATTGTACTGTTTAGTTAATTTCATGCATTTTGGAAATAATTCGATGTATAAACGATTTGTTTAATAATTTAGTTTTGTTTATTTCTTATTTAACGTTATTATACTTAGTGTAAGATTTTTTAAATTTACAGTTTATGATGCTTCATGCATTTTTATTTTTTTATTTATTTTAAAAGTAAACACTGTTTAATAATAGTATATAGAATATATCAACCACTGTAAGCTTCAATGCTAATACAGTTACATTTATTATTATTATTTTTCTTACCTTTAATAATCAATGTACTTTGATTATAAGAAAAAAAGGTGGCAACCTTAGTCGCATCTGACATATTCTAATTGCCTTTTTCCTCTGAAGGTTTTTAAAAAATCCACCAGAGGCAGCCCTAGTGAGGGGTACATATGTTTTGATTTTCTCATTGACAGCAACGTTAAGCAACGTCATAACTCGGCAAAAAATTAATTTTTTAAAATTGTTCAAAAAGCATCTTTTTGGGTTGCTTTGCGCTTTATTTCTGTGGATTATTTGACATTTTTATAAAAAACTCGAATTTTTAAAGCAAAAACAAGAAATCGCGATTTTTTTCGGTTTTTCCGATGTTTCTCAAAAACTACCAATCCAATTTAAATTCAAGACACGTCAATCGATAGGTTTTGATATCTATAACTATCTCATTTAACTTTTCCTGATCGGAGTTCAAGTTTTTTTTTATTCGCAAAATACCATTTTTTCATTATATTCTGGTGTTGGTTTATGCCAGCAACTATTTTTTATCCAAAAATTACTCAAGAGGGTGGTTATCCCCTCCAGTATTTATTTTAATTTAAAAAAATAGTTTCATAATAGCGAGTGCCGAAAACAGTTTTAGATATAATTTAAAATGGCCACTAAGGATATAACCACAAAGATGAAATCAACTAAATCAGATGTTAAATTAAAATAAATACTGGAAGGGATCACCACCCTCTTGAGTAATTTTTGGATCAGAACCAGTTGTTGCCATACTCCAACACCAGAATATATTGAAAAATGGTTTCCCACGCTTTATAGCGAGACTGTTTAGTAACAAATATATATGTGTCAAGTGTATAATTTTCCACGTTTAATATAACCTTATTTTCTCAATATTTATTCCACTAATTTCCTTCAGGTTCCAGTGGTACAAAAATTAATCGTGGTAGAGTTGTTGTA
The DNA here is from genome assembly GCA_963920215.1 of Nineta flava. Lineage (NCBI taxonomy): Eukaryota > Metazoa > Arthropoda > Insecta > Neuroptera > Chrysopidae > Nineta > Nineta flava. Next base: position 53,254,979 of record OY986042.1, on the reverse strand, counting down.
AAATAAATGGAAGTTTTTTAGAGAAGTTTTTTAGATTTTGAAGAAGTGCATCAGTTGCGAACAAAAGAAAAATTCAACAGGTCAATAGACGAAGGATCAACAACGGTTGAGAAATTGAAGGGAATTGAAAATTATTTGGCATGGAAATTTTCCATTGAAAATTTGCTGAAGTTCCATGGACTGGATAAATGTATCCAAACACCATGTGAAGAAACCGACGTGGGAAAACTAAAGAAGGCAAAGGCACGTATAGTATTATCTGTGCATGAATCATTATACATACATATTCAAACTATAAATACTTCATCAGAAATATGGAAAGCATTAAAGAATTTGTTCAATAATAGGGTTTTAACAAGGCAAGTAGACTAATCACTATTAGGTTAGACAAATGTGAATCTATGTCAGAATACGTCAATGAAATTATCGGAACCGGAAAAAAATTAAAGGGCGTAGGCTTTAACATAACTGATAATTGGATAGGATCAATACTCTTAGCGGGGTTGAGTGATGATTTTAAACGATTAATAATGGTAATCGAAAGTAGCGGTATTGATATAACTGCTGATGCAATTAAATCTAAATTACTAGAAGGCGACTATTGTATAAAGACAAGATTCAAAATATAATCCAGTCAATGAAGACATAAAAGGCGCCTTTCGCTACAAAAGTTAAAGGAGAGTTCTAATTTAGCAGAGTGTTACAGTTTGGTGTTCTAATTAATATTCCAAATTTGCGACCTTGAGCGACCGCCGCTCGCGCCATCATATTGGAAGAATGGTATCAAAAACCAGTTTTTCGAAAATATCTACTCTCCAGCGTCATCTAGATTGGAAATAGTCATTACAAAAATCATAAAGCATAAAATTTCCTGAAACTTTTGTGGGAAACGTTTTTTGAACAGATAAATAGCCTACGAGTTAGATCGAAGTCAAGCTCAGCAAACTTTTACAATTTGCAAAATCGGTACATTTTCTTGTAAGCCTATTCCATACGATACTGAATTCTGAAATAGCATTTATGTCATAGATTGTGGATATCTGTTACATAGAGTCATATGGCATCGCAACGAATCGTCTGCATCGATCTGAACAAGCTATGTTCAGTACGTGCAAAGGCATTATGGTCCTAACGTAGTCGTAGTTTTTGACGGGTATCCAATTGAGGCAGCTGCCAAAAGTACGAAGTGCAGAAAGACTTCGTCGTTGAAAAAAACAAACTTCCGCTGACGTACTTTGGGCGAATCGATCATTCCAACTGTTTCGCAAGAAAAATTTTTCTCAAACGAAACATATAAAATTTGCTTGATTTCAATGCTTAAAGACAAATTTGAAAATTCTAATTTTACCGTAAAACAGGCTACAGAAGATGCATACACATTGATTGTTAACACGGCGATCAGTATGTCCACATCGTTTGATTCGGTATTCATAATAGGAGAAGATATAAATCTTCTCGTCTTGTTAACAGCACTGCCGAGATCGCATCTAAATATTTACCTGCGCAAGCCAGGCAAAGGAAAAATTGTTGAAAAAATTTACTCTTCTCAAAGTCAACAGAATGGAGAAATAGTCAAAACAACGACTGCGTTGGGACCATAATGCCTTTGCACGTACTGAACATAGTTTGTGCAGATCGATGCAAACGATTCGTTGCGATGTCATTTGACTCTATGTAGCAGATATCCACCATCTATAACATAAATGCTATTTCCGAATTCAGTATCATATGGAATAGGCTTACAAAAAAATGTAGCGATTTTGCGAATTGTAAAAATTTGCTGAGCTTGACTTCGCTGTAACTCGTAGACTATTTATCTGATCAAAAAATATTTCCCATAAAAGTTGCAGTAGATACTCTCGAAAAACTGGTTTTTGGTACCATTTTTCCAATATGGTTGCGCGAGTGGCGGTCGCTCAAGGTCGCAAATTTGGAATATTAATTAGCTTTTCTAGTACAGGAAAAAAGCCACAGCCAGAGAAAAATGAAAATAAAAGAAGCTTTAGATGTTACATTTTTGGAAAGAAAAATCACAATCACAAATCATCCGAGTGTTATAAAAGGAATAGCCACAAAACCGAGAGTACGAAGCATGAAAAATCTGGAAATAAAGGTGATGTAAACTCAGATTTTAAAACAGTAGTTTATTCCTGTGAAGGCTTTAAAGAAAGCAGCGACTGGTACCTTGACAGCGGTGCGACGCACCACATGACTTTAGTCGCAAGCTGGTTGCATGATATTGAAGAAACTCCAATTAAAGATATTACGGTGCAAATTGTGAACAAAATGACAGTTACCGGTTGTGGAAGCACAATATTACGTGTAAACGACATTGAAGTTAAAAATGTATTACTTGTGCCAGAACTATCATTGAACCTACTATCGGTCGCGAAGATTACTGAAAATAAAATAAAATTATATTTCATAAAACGGTTGCAGTATTTACAGTAAAAACAATTCATTGCTGCTCAAACAAATTTACTGTCGGGCGTGTTTAAAATTAAAAGTGAACAAGGGTCGTGTATGTTTACTCCGACGTCTGAAAATAGTTTGAAATGGCAGGTTGTGATAATTGAAGATGTAGCTGCCGCAAGCATGGCTTAAAATGCTCAAATTGTCACGGGTCCGAAATTTGTTCGAATGCTGAAACATAGCCGTACGAGAAAATAAGTGATTCAAAAGATATTGAAGACAAAGACACGTTACACGTACACGTTATCCAATTAATGCTGAAAATCAACATCTAATTGATGACAAAGAATCCGAAGACCTGCAAGATTTAGACGAACCTGAAGAAATCGGAAGCTACGCCAACTCTAACGATGGAGAGAACCCTTCAAAGAAAATTCGATTTAAATAATCTTCATTCATTTACTGTTTACCATGTGCAACTAATTTATATTTTAATAAAATATTTTTATTAAAAATGTGGAAAGATTTTTTAAACATTTTCATGAGCTGATGCGTTTATTTCCTGAATGTTTTAAATGTACGATTATTGTTTAAACAATGTTTTCAGAAATTTTCAGAAATTTTCAAAATAGTAAAAGTATACTTTAGTAAAGTTTGTTTAGGATTACACGAAATTTGCTCTTTTGCATTAATTTAAACCACCATATGTCATAAAAAACAGCACTGCCGAGATCGCATCTAAATATTTACCTCCGCAAGCCAGGCAAAGGAAAAATTGTAGAAAAAATTTACTCTTCTCGAAGTCAACAGAATGGAGAAATAGTCAAAACAACGACTATTTTTTCATAAAAAATGAAAATTCATAGCATTTATTGAAAAATCATTTTTTGATTTTTCTCGTTTTGAACAATATTTTTTCATATAAACAATATTTTTTATTTATTTCATCGTTAAGTTGAGGTTTCAAAGAAAAAAATGAGCACTGGTAAAGTTAAAAATTCGAAATTTTTGATTTGAAAATTCGGCTGTTTTTTCTCGTAAAAAATACAAATATGAATATTTCGCTTCAAAAAAATTACTGCTTGTTTAACACATAAAAATCTATCCGACCAAAAACATAAATGCAAGAAAGGGCCGAGTTTTCGGGAAAATTCTTAATGCAATTGTTCCTTCTTAAAAAGTGATAATATGAGAGTAAGGACCGAGATATTTACAAAGTAAATAGCTCTAGACTTCATATAATAGTTGCTTCTTAAAAAGTGATGATATGGAAGAAAGGACCGAGCTATTTACAAAGTAAATAGCTCTAGACTTCATATAATAGTTGCTCTTTGAAAAGTGATGATATCCCATTAAAGAGCCGAGCTATTTACAAAGTAAATAGCTCGGTAAACTATCAACTAAAAAAATTAATGAGGGGTAAATTGATTAAATGTAAGAAAAAATTTGGTTGAAATTTATTTCGTAAGTTTTCCCTTAGTATGTTTTTAAAATATTATAACGCGGCAAGTTATTTTTTCTGATCATTTCAAATATTTTTACTTGCCGCGTTATAAAATTATAAAAACATACTATGGAAAAACTTACGAAATAAATTTCAACCAAATTGGTTCTTACATTTAATCAATTTACCCTTCATTAATTTTTTTAGTTAATAGTTTACGGAACTATTTACTATGTAAATAGCTCGGCTCTTTAATGGGATATCATCACTTTTCAAAGAGCAACTATTATATGAAGTCTAGAGCTATTTACTTTGTAAATAGCTCGGTCCTTTCTTCCATATCATCACTTTTTAAGAAGCAACTATTATATGAAGTCTAGAGCTATTTACTTTGTAAATAGCTCGGTCCTTACTCTCATATCATCACTTTTTAAGAAGGAACTATTACATTAAGGATTTTCCCGAAAACTCGGCCTTTCTTACATATATGTTTTTGGTCGGATATCAATCCTTTTTGAAAGGCTTAAATATACGAAACCGAAGGCTTCGCACAAAACGCTACGCGTTTTGTTACTTTTCGCGTATGCTTTGCGTTTCTTTACGCTTCGCGATACTTTACTCTTTTTAGATTCACATATATAAAGGAGACCGCTGCGCGTTAGATAACGTCAACTGGCTCTGCTCGCATTTTGAAAGGTTAAAACATCAATATAGTATGGTTGTTATATAATAATGGTGGCAATGGGAAATCAAACCCTTTAAAACAAAAAAATCAAAATCAGTTCATAAATGACGGTGTTCTGAGGTAACACACATTAAAAATTGTCCTGCAATTTTTGTTTTTTTATTAATAAAACAATTAAATGTGTAACACTTGTATGTTTATTGTATAGAATCTCATATATGTTAGGTGTTGACCAATAGTATAATAGAAATGTCATAGACCAATAAGCGGGCAGCATTATATCATATATCATGCATATATCATGTAAAATCGATTTTAATATATGTATGTCATAACACTTAATAAATATACGAACACAAAATATAAAATATCTCTCTTAATATTAGAACAATCGAAAAATACGTAAGAAATAAAGTTGTAGGAAATAAAATTTGCTACAATTCATCACCTTATCATTTTTGCTCAAACTCTAATGTATACAGAGATATTAAGGAATTTAATTTTCAATCTTAAACTGTAAATATTTCTGTAAATATTAGAGTAACAGAAAAAATGATGAGAAACAAAATTATAGTGAGAGTTGTAGATACTAACAACTATAATTCTTATAAATTTATCTATTTTTCGAATATTAAGGGAGATATGTAAAATTTTGTGTTTACCCCTCCCTATAAACACCCCTTCCCCTTGTCCGATTTTACCCATTAACGAACTTGATCTTTCAAATACCAAAAGCACCTCAAATACCAAATTTCATTCCGATGAAATGAAATCTGTGACCACTATCCTATTATTTAATTTAATATTTATTTGTGTATACTTTCGTGTCAACATAACGATGTTTGTCCAAATTCCTTTCGGTTACGTATGACAAACTGTAGAAGACTATAGCGTATACTCCGACAAATTTCATTGTCATTGTATTTATTAATTAAATTAAATACTGATATGAAAAAAATAACTCGTCAACCAGAAATCGAACCTCGGTCTTCTGGATAACCAGTCCAGTATGCTTCCTCTACACCAAAGACGATTGTGATGCAACAGCCAACAAATATACAAATATTACATAAAACAAATATTAAATAAATATCACTTCAACAGAAGTAAATACTGTCTAATAAATAAAAAATTAGAATAATATGAAAAAGTTGGCTGTTGCATCACAATCGTCTTTGGTGTAGAGGAAGCATATTGGACTGGTTATCCAGAGGCCCGAGGTTCGATTCCTGGTTGACGAGTTAATTTTTTCATATCAGTATTTAATTAAATTAATAAATTCAATGACAATGAAATTTGTCGGAGTATACGCTATAGTCTTCTACAGTTTGTCATACGTAACCGAAAGGAATTTGGACAAACATCGTTATGTTGACACGAAAGTATACACAAATAAACAAATATTAAATAAATATCACTTCAACAGAAGTAAATACTGTCTAATAAATAAAAAATTAGAATATGAAAAAGTGGGCAGTTGCATCACAATCGTCTTTGGTGTAGAGGAAGCATACTGGACTGGTTATCCAGAGGCCCGAGATTTGATTCCTGGTTGACGAGTTAATTTTTTCATATCAGTATTTAATTTAATTAACTATTGTTTAATAATAACTATTTATGTTTTCTACATGGTAGTTTACTGATTATATAGTCGTAAATATTTCACTCAATCGGAAAGCAGTCACACAAATATCAACGAATCAAACGCATATATGGTGTATAATGTAAATTTAATTAAAATGAAAATTGTAAGCATTTCCCTTTTTCCGATACAAATTTCCAGTTTTCGCAATTTTCCCGTCGAATTGGGTACTAGATCTACCTATATGCCAAATATCAACTTTACAGGATATCTGGAAGTTGCGTAGAATTTTGATGACTCGGTCGCCAAGAATTATGCGAAAATTGTAAAAATTTCCTTTTTTCCTACATAAATTTCCAGTTTTCGCAATTTTCCCGTCGGTTTGGGTACTAGATCTACCAGTAAATATCAACTTTACAGGATATCTAGAAGTAGCGTAGAATTATGATATACTAAAGTTTTTTAAGGCTTTCCGCGAATTTTGCGTTTTTGAAGTTTTCTTATAATTCACTAAATATTCCATATTCGAAAAATCACTGTAGCTCTTTTCGTTCAGAAGATATTTCCGGGTCAAATCTGGTTTGATTTTTCTATAAGTAATAGCATTGTAAGTGAGAAGGCCAAATGTGTCCCTTAAACTCGGCCTTGCGCACTACCGTGCTCTAGATATTTTCAGTGATTTTCATCGAAATCGAATCATTTTTGTTGCAGAGAAAAATTTAAAACGAAAAAATAGTTTTTTTGGTTTTTCTCCATACATTTGAAGTTATGTTGGCAATTGGTAATACAAAAGTTGTAGATATTTTAATTATCTATAACTTTTACATTTAATTTTTTCCGGTAGGGGGTGTAAGTTAGCCGGTAATCGTAAAAATCACTATTTACGACTATTTCCCTACCCCACCCCTCTTCCGGAACTTTCTCCAAGTTCTCTTCATTTATTTTCATTTACTTATAATTTATACTAAATTTTCCGACCAACCACATACTGTTAAGAATTTCTCTACAATTCGGGTGTTCAAAATCGGTTTGGCCTAGGTCTAAATGTTTGAATTATCGGTACGATTTTTTATTACATGAATCTTTCATTAATATTGAAATGTTTGGTGTGGTCTCTCACCGTAGATTCCCACCCCGGTCCCTTCTTCAGTTTTGGATCCGTCTGTATACCAGACGATTCCTTTCCTGAGGTAGGATGGTTCTCCTTCCGACCACATGGCCCTATCACATACTACAGTGAACGGTTTTGAGAAGGAGTATGTCTTGGGAAGTATATCTGTGCCCATTTCAAAGACGGGGTCTGAGATAATTGATGTTCCCACGATACTTGCATGTCCAACCTGATTTTTATTAATCCAGTTGTTATTGCAAGACAATCTATAGGCGCTGGATCTCGCTTTAGCAGTTACTACAATGCTTAGCGGAGGCAGCCCCAGTATGACTTCCATGGCAGCTGTAGGTGTACTGCTCATGGATCCAGTGATGCACAAGCAGGCCAGTCTCTGTATCCTGGACAGCTTTATGCACGCAGTAATCTGCTTAACTTTTGGCCACCACACTAAAGCAGCATAGGTTATAATGGGCCTGACTACTGTTGTGTAGAGCCAGTGGATCATTTTGGGTTTTAGACCCCAGACTTTTCCACATGCTCTCTTGCAAAGCATGAGAGAAGATTTGCTCTTATTTGTTATATATTCCAGATGAGGGTTCCATGTTAGTTTGGAGTCCAGCATTACTCCCAAGAACTTGGCTTCCCATGTGATCTGTAATCTTTCACCGAAGAGGATTGGTGGTTTTATGTTATCCACCTTCCTTTTACGTGTGAATGGAATTAGTGCGGTCTTACCAGGGTTAATTTTCAATCCCTGATTGATACACCATTCTTGTGCGATTCTAAGAGCGTTTTGCATAAGCTCCGAGATTGTGCCTTCACAGGGTCCCTGGATTGCAATTACAATGTCGTCCGCGTAACCCTGTGTGTAGTATCCATTTTGGTTGAGGTTTGTCAGTAAGCTGTTCACTGTCAGGCTCCACAGGAGTGGGGATAAGACACCACCCTGTGGACATCCCTTTGTGGCTCTCACAGTGACAGACTCTCCAAAAAGAGAAGTTTTTATTCTTCTTCCTATCAGCATAGATTTTATCCACTTGCAAAAGGTGTCTTCAACTCAGTGCCGACCTGCAGAATCAACCATGGAATTGTGAGAAGCATTGTCAAATGCCCCCTCTATGTCAAGAAAAACGCACAAGGTGGTTTGTTTCCTTGCGAATTCCTCCTCAATCCTGTATATTAGGTTGCGGAGGGCTGATTCACAGGATTTCCCCACCTGATACGCGTGTTGGTTGGCATGAAGTGGATTTCTTGACAATGCCCCCTGAGTCAAATGAAATCCTATTAGTCGTTCCATTGTTTTCAGTAGAAACGATGACAGACTAATTGGTCTAAAGTCCTTTCCCGTGGAGTGATTAAGCCTCCCCGGTTTTGGCAAAAAGGTCACTCTTACTGGCTTCCATACGGTTGGGATATAACCCGTAGCCAGGCTTGCCCTGAATATATGACCAAGCAGAGTTAAAAGATCCTCTGCTCCTTTTTGTAAAAGAACTGGGTATATCCCATCTGGTCCCGGTGCTTTGTAGGGGTCGAATGAGTTTATTGCCCATTCGATTTTTGAGCGGTTAATGGCAATCGCCGCTCTTCTCCAGTCCTCGCCAGTCGGCGGGAGACACTGGTTAAACTGCTCTTGAGAAGTGTTTTCATCGCCCACTGTCACCGAATCCGGGAAATGAACCCGGAGCAGTGTCTCGAGTGTATCCTTCGCGGAGCTAGTATACTCACCATTGGGTTTACGAAGTGAGCCGATGGTGTCAGCGGGTTTCTTCGCCAGGACACGATGGAGCCTTGCTCCCTCAGATGTGTTTTCAACATCATGACAGAGCTTCCTCCATGAGTCCACTTTGGCTTTCTTCAGAGACCTTTTGTATTCGGTAAGGGCTTCATGGTAATTATCCCAGTTCCCCAACCTCCTTGCTCTGTTAAATAGCTGGCGAATCCTTCACCTCTGACTCCTTAGGCCCTCATTCCACCAACAAGTCGACCTGCTGATGTCTTTTGAGACCTCCGGGCAGTTTTCTTGGAAAGAGTTAATTATTGCATGCTGAAGCTCAGTTGCAGTAAGCTCAATGTCCAATACTGTTTTAACTTTCTTCGGAATTGTGGCGAGTTTGAACTTTAGTGTCGAATTATATTCGTCCCAATTGGTTCTCCTCGGATCCCGATATTGTATATTACATTGGTCCGTTCTTACCTCCACATTGTAATAGATTTGTCTGTGATCCGATGCAGATGGTTCATCGGACACTAGCCATTTCTTGATTTTACCACTGATTTCATAAGTGCTCAGTGTTACATCAATGGCTTCCTTCCACACTTTGTTAATAAAAGTCGGCTGTTGCCTTGGTTAACTATATCTAAGTTGTTAGCTATGATATAATCAAAGAGGTACTCACCTCTTGTATTTGTGTTTGTGCTACCCCACGCAGTGTGATGCGCGTTTGCATCGCATCCCATGATCAGTTGGTGGTTTTTTGCCTCACAATACTGGATCAGGTCTTCCATCTCTGTTGATGGTGGTCGAGTAGATGCATCATAGGGTAGGTAGACCGAAGCGATGATTACCACTCCAGTTCCGTTCTCCATGTTGTATTTTACTTTTACTGCTGTTAGATCTCTCTGAAAAAACTCTAACAGCGGCAAGACATTGATGTCCTTTCTTGCATAAATGCAAGTTCTAAGTCTCTCCGAGGTTTTATCGTAGATAATTTGTCCTCTAGTATCTCCTAGTCCAAGAATCTTATGGTTAACAGCCCAAGGTTCTTGGATCAGAGCTATGGAGATTCCCCTTTTCAGCACATTTTGACAGAAGACAGCGGAGGCCGCCTTACTGTGCTGGAGGTTTATCTGAAGCATCCGAAGATCAGACATTCTTTTTCCTCTTTGAAGTATTCAGTGGTCTAAGGTTGACTTGACCAAACCCGAGGTATAATTTAAACCCTCGGTGCTGAATCACCCGCAGATCCGCTGCATCCACTTCCAGTACGATGGTATGTCCTGCATTGGTCCTCGTGCTGTTGATACTTCACCATTCCTGAGTGTGCAGGTTTGTATTCTGCACTCCAAGAGCTTTGATCACTTTGCCCGTTTCAACGGTGTTATAGATCTGGGGAGTATACAGCAGAACCTTTGATGTGTTCATCATGGCTCTTGCATCCCCGACCACAAGTTCCGCTCCGTCCCGTGGTCTGATATTCGGGACGTTCTCCATGAGCCAGTTTATAGCTGTTGATCCTATGCACCGCACAACGAGAGCCCCCCTGTCCAGGTGGCAACCCCGATATTGTGGGCCCTCAAAGAGCTCTTGGCTAATAAGGGTTTGTAGCATCGAGAGTTGAACCTCTTCGGATTGTTCCTGAGTCATTTTGACCTCAGGATACCCCCGCAATGCAATGCATATCTTTGTTGTTGCGGCGGTTTCAGCAAAGGTATTAATAGCACTTGCCTGTTCCCCCTTTCTTCGTTTTTTCGAGATCTGTTTCGGGCTTGGTGTCCCATCTTCAGATCTCAGACTCTTTTCCTGTGGGTTTTTCGAGGGTTGATTCCCTGAGTCAGACCCTACAGGTATCACTGTTTCTGACAAAACCAGGGCTGTGGGGTTCTTTGTCCGGATTTTCCTCTTTATCTTATTCAGAAGATACTAAGAAAATAAATATCAGCCGAGATATCATATTCAAGGAAACTAATTCACAAATACAAGCTACTCTCTATCAATGATCGAAGATGCTAAGAAAGAAAATGAAGCATCAGTGGGAGAAATTAGTGATCATGATGAAGGAGAAAATGATGAATCAGAAGAAAAAAAGAAATAAATTAGATGACGAACCATACGTCCCAGACGAAGAAATAGAAGAAATTGCTGAAGAACCGAGAAGATCAAATCGAGTTCGAAATACTAGAAAGTTAAAAGATTTCGTATATTTAGCAAGTACTGATGATATCAGAAATTCTCAGTCAGTAGAAAAAGCACTTAACGGAGCACTATAAAGCACTTATGGATCAGAAATGATATCTCTAAAATCAAATAGAACATGGTCACTTACAGAATTACCAGAAAACAGAAAGGCCATAAAATGTAAATGGATCTTCAAAACAAAACACGATAGTAATGGTAAAATCGTTAAATAGAAAGCACGACTCGTAGCCAAGGGTTGTTCTCAAAAATACGGAATTGAATACACAGAGACGTATACACCCGTAGTAACATATGCATCAATACATTATTTAATAGCACTTGCAGCGAAAAATAACTTAAATATAGATCAGATGGATGCAATCACGGCATTTTTACAAGGTGATCTACATGAAGACATTTATTTAGAACAACCTGAAGGTTACCATGACAATTCAAACAAAGTCTGTAAATTACACAAAGCAATTTACGGTTTGAAACAAAATGGAAGAGAATGGAATTTAAAATTAAAAATCAAAATCAAAATCAAAATCAACAAAAAAAAAAAATCAAAAATTAAATTCCTGAAATCATTAGGTTTGATAGAATTACGTGTAGATCCGCGCGTTTACTACAACAGAAATAAACAGTTAATCGTAGCCATCTACGTAGACGATTTATTGATATTTTAGAAAGATGAACAGATAGTAAGTTTCTAATGAAAAAAACATTTTTAAAAACAAGCTTACGTTTACGTTCAATCAGCTAAGAGTGCGAAAGAAGTATAGGAGAATTTATCGAATATCTTCCAGGATTCTGGTTTAATCAGAAAAGTGACTTTAATGCGGACTTTAATATATATCATCGATTATGACAACGGCACACAAGTTGAGGAATATCAAGTTTGACATCTCTGATGAATGGTTGGCAACTTTGTTTTAATGGCGGGTTTATCCGACAATTATAAACCCATGATTATGGCGATTGAAAGTTCTGGTATGGAATTAACAGCTGATGCCATTAAAATTAAGTTAATGTAAGAAACTAAAGAGTCGATACCATCAGCAGTAGCGTTATATTCCAGAAAGAACGCAACGAAAAACTGGAAGCCTCGATGTTACAATTGCAACAAATTTGGTCATTTGTCGAAAGATTGTGGTGTTAAAAAGCTGGTAATGCATCTTCGATACAATCAACTCATACCAAACCAGGAATTTCGTTAATCGCAAGGTTATTAAATACAACAGATGATCTGATTCCGGGAAGTGACTCAGTTTATTGGTATGTAGATTCCGGCGCTTCTGCACACATGACCAATGATGAAAATTGGCTTCAAAATGTAAGAAAAACATCTCATACAGATATCGTTGTAGCAGAAAATAAAAAGATCTCTTTGAAAAATGTGAGTGATACTTTGGTAAAAATTGGATCACAATTCGTTAACATTTCAAATGTATTATACGTTCCAGATCTATCCACAAATCTGCTATCTGTAAGTCAATCAGTGAAAAATTGTAACTCAGTTTTATTTTATTCAAAGGGTTGCACAATCTAGGATCCAAACCAGAAAATAATTGCTACAGCGAAAAATGTGGATAACACATACAAATTGAACTGTTCACCGGAAAAAATATTTTTTGTGAAAAGTCAATGTGATGGTTTGTTATGGCACCGTAGATTCGGACATGTTAATTTTGAAACTGTGAAAAATCTTAAGAAACATTTGTTTAGTTGCAAAAATTTGATTTTCCCCGAGGACAAGTCTTGTGAAATATGTGTGAAAGGAAAGCAAAACAGATTGCCTTTCAAAACAAATGGATCTCGCGCATCTCAAGTATTGGAACTTATCTATTCCGACTTATGTGGACCGCTTGAAGCTTCATTGATGATTTTTTTCACAAAGTTTGTGTGTATATGTTAAAATCGAAAGACCAGGTTGCACAGTGTTTTATTAACTTCAAAACGTATGTGGAAAATCAAAAGTAATTTAAAATTAAGGTTTTACGTTCTGATAATAGGGGTGAGTACTGCTCTAAATATTTACTCACCCCCAGTTGACAGCAAGCTATACGCCTCAGCAAAATGGTGTTGCTAAGCGAATGAATCGCACTATTGTTGAAAAGATTCGTTGCATGTTCTTGATGCAGGCTTATCAAAATCATTTTGGGCCGAGGCAGTAGTAACTGCTGCCTACATTATTAATAGAACGCCAACTAAAGTCTTGAATCATAAAATACCTGAAGAAATGTGGACCGGAAAAACCATTAATTGTAATAATTTAAGGGTATTTGGGTGCAAAGCTTTTATGCACGTTCCGAAAATTAAACGTAAAAAGCTAGATAGCAAGTCAAAAACATGCATTTTTGTTGGTTATAGTCTTGACACTAAAGGCTATAGATATAGACTTTATGATCCTGAAGTTAAAGCGACTTATATCAGCCGTGATGTCGTTATTGTTGAAAAGATTCGTTGCATGTTGTTTGATGCCGGCTTATCAAAACCATTTTGGGCCGAGGCAGTAGCAACTGCTGCCTACATTATTAATAGAACGCTGACTAGAGTCTTGAATTATAAAATACCTGAAGAAATGTGGACTGGAAAAACCATTAATTCTAATAATTTAAGGGTATTTGGGTGCAAAACTTTTATGCACGTTCCGAAAATCAAACGTAAAAAGCTAGATAGCAAGTCAAAAACATGTATTTTTGTTGGTTATAGTCTTGAAACTAAAGGTTATACATATAGACTTTATGATCCTGGAGTTAAAACCACTTATATCAGCCGTGATGTCGTTTTCTTCGAAAATCAAAAGTTTGAAGACAACTTATCTCCGATTTTACTACATTTAGATTTAATGTACCGGAGAAGTGAGAGAAACATCAGATATGACTGAGGAAATTATTGTGGATGATCATGGTGTAATAAATGTTGAAACTGTGGATAAAAATGCCCCTAAATTACTATTGGATTTAGATCACAACGAAAATCAACCACTACGTAGGTCAGCACGGATACCACAACCTAAAACTACGTCCGATTATGTCTTATATCAGGCATTGTGTTCCAATTATGTGGAACCCGAAACAGTTTCCGATGCTTTAAATTGTACTGAAGCAAACTCATGGCGTGATGCTATGAAAGAAGAATTCGATTCTCTTTTGGAAAATAACACATGGTCTATGTGTGATCTACCAACAGGAAAAAAACCATTAAAATGTAAATAGGTACTATTAAATCAATGTAGTACTATTGATTCAATTTAAGTAATGGATGAAAATTTGTATTCGATTTGTATTTCTACAAATCTAAACTTCTATATAGAAAACACTATAATTAGATAAAAAAAGGTAACTTTTGGTGTTTGTTTCCTATTTTCGGAGTTGTTCCGTTTGGAAAACTAAACTTCTCCCATTTTTCTTCTAAATTTCAAGTTAATCCGAGTTGAATGCAAACAAACCGCCTAGCATATGTAGAAATGGGTCAAACTTTTTTAAGCAAAATCTGTTTTTTTTTTTTTTAAAAAGTTACGTTGTAAAAAATTATAACAATCAAAGAACCAGTGTTTACTCTTTAGGATATCTATAAATAATGATTTTTAAATTAAAGTGTAAACCGTTATATACTACATCTATATATATATACTAAATGTGTCATCCAATCAGAAGGGATTATCGACAAATATCAACGAATCAGATGGATATATGCTTTACAATGTTAAATTTATAAAACCAATAATTGCAAAAATTTTCTTTTTTCCGATATAAATTTCTAGTTTTCATAATTTTTCTGTCGGTTTGGGTACTAAATGTACCTGTATGCCAAATATCAACTTTACAGGATGTAGCGGCCAGCCGCTGTTAGATGTAATATAAGTGTTTTTTATGCCCCTACTCACTTTCTGGTAGATGCGTGACTTACTCAATTTTGAGTAATAGTTTTTGTAGACACTCTACTGTTACACTTTGATCTAGTGTATACGATGCAAAACTTATTGTGATTAGTTGTTTACAAATTAATTTGCTTCCATATTTGTGTACTATTTTGAATATAATATATTTTACCAAAGTGACCATTGTGATTTAATTGTGTATTTATACTGACAATCAGGGTAAGTCAATCCTTTTATTCTGTATTTCTATATTTCGGCCGAATGAGTTAATTCCAGGATTTAGGTTGCTCTTGATTGACCACGTGGTTTCATTGGATCAGAACAAGGTAAGTTTATAATTTATCATTAACAAACTAAATCTATATACAGTCCACACCATAGTGTAGCTAAAAGCGGTTAAATAATTTGGTCCGTTACGAGCACGGATAGAAAATTTGGTATTTTCGCGCCAAATATTTCACCTATATTGATTTATTATTAATCAAATTCATTACTTGCATCCAATCTTTCAATAACAAGTTAAAAAATTAAAATTTATTGAGGTACTTAATTCACGTAGCCAAAAAATTTGCTTCAAAAAACTATTAAAGTTTGTAATGGTAATGGTTGTATTCCGTATTTGAATCAGGGACAAGGCAAAGCAAAAATATATTTTTTTTAACGATAAAACTGTAGAAGTCATTTTGCAACTTAGTTACCGAAGCATTCGCAAAATATGTATACTTAATAAAAATATGTTTACAGTTGGTCTCTGATTGATTGTATTATTAAAAACATCTGCTTTGTTTTCTTCACTTACCTTTGATTCAATTATTCCATACAAAGCAATTAAAAACATATCTATTTAAAATAAAATTATTTAAATTCTTTCATTTAATTTTTTTGGCGATCTATAAATTATTAATAATTAATTTTGTGGTCATTACTTTAGATTTTTTATGCTCTATCAAAAGACACCTCACAAGAAATAATTTTGAAGATTACTGTTGAAATACGAGTAAATTTATATCTGTATCGAACACTGCGTTACACAGTGTCGCTTTTTGTGTAATGGAAAGCAACCATTATAATTGTTAATCTTTTTGTATCTATTGTCTAATTGTCTAATTTGAATATTATGTTATCTCAATTATTCGATCCAGTGCGTTTAAATCAATATATTTAACATGGTAGCAGATCAGTAGTTTTATTTTTGATCTCAATTTAGACGTGGTCTCTCGGGGGCCGAGAAATTGGTAATAATACATACTCGAAGGTTGAGAAAATTCGAGAAGAGAAGAAGCCAAGATGGCGGATGATATCAGGGTGCCAGTTTTTGATTACAGTATTTGGAAGAAGAGAATTTTGGTATTTTTAAAATTAAAGAAGTGTGACGAGGTAGTGAAGAGAGACAAACAGACAACAGACAATGGTGAAGAATGGTTTGAAAAAGACTTGAAAGCAGTGAATTATATGTATAATGCAATATCGAACGAGCTGCTTGAATTTATTAAGGACAAAGAAACGGCCGTAAACATAATGAAAAAGTTTGATGAAATGTACTTGAGGGAATCTACGGCACTACAGATTTGTATAAGAAACAAGTTAGAAAAATTAAGATTAAATGACTTTGAAGAAACAAGTGTATTTTTCACAGATTTTGAGAAGTTAATAAACGAGTTGAAAAGTGCAGGTGCAGAGGTCAGTGAGAAAGAGAAATTAAGTTATATGTTGAAAACCTTGCCGAATTATATTGGTGATTTGATAGATGTTTTAAAAGAATCAGAACAGACTGTGGAATTTGTGAAGAATAAAATTAAAATGTTTAACTTAAGAGAAAGTGAGAACGGTAATACGAGTGACAGTAAAAGTGTGCTTAAAAGCGAAAGAAAGGAACAAGCCAAAAAATGTTTTAAGTGTGGCAAAACGGGACACTTCAAAGCTCTCTATACGAGTACATACACGAGGCCGAGCGGAGACTCTTGGAGAGGTAACAGAGGCAGCTCGCAACAACAGCGAGGACGTGGCCAACGACAGCAATACCGACGAGGCTACAGCCAAAATCGCCGGGGTGGTGGCTGGCAGCAACAACAGTGGCGCCAAGGTCAAGACAAGCGCAGCAAAATTTACAGTTACGGTAACGAAAACAGTTTTTGTGTCGAAGTCGAAAATAGTTTTGTTAGATGCAATAAAATTTGCAAGAAAATTTTAATGTTGAGGTTAATAATTGCG
The DNA here is from genome assembly GCA_963920215.1 of Nineta flava. Taxonomy (NCBI): domain Eukaryota; kingdom Metazoa; phylum Arthropoda; class Insecta; order Neuroptera; family Chrysopidae; genus Nineta; species Nineta flava. The sequence goes on along the minus strand of OY986042.1, from coordinate 53,237,753 downwards.
ATAGTAAAATTGAATAGCTGTTAGATAGTGGGTGCTCGGATCATATAATAAATAATGATATGCATTACGATAAGTGTATGGAATTGAAGATACCGGTTAAAGTAAAAGCTGGAGATGGTAGACACTTAAATGCAACCAAAGTAGGAAATATTTGTGTCACTTTTAATGATATGAATGAAGAAGTTAAATTAAAAAAGGTTTTATATGTCAAAGCTCAGTATACGAGTACATACACGAGGCCGAGCGGAGATTCTTGGAGAGGTAACAGAGGCAGCTCGCAGCAACAGCGAGGACGTGGCCAACGACAGCAATACCGACGAGGCTACAGCCAAAATCGCCGGGGTGGTAGCTGGCAGCAACAACAGTGGCGCCAAGGTCAAGACAAGCGCAGCAAAAATTACAGTTACGGTAACGAAAACAGTTTTTGTGTCGAAGTCGAAAATAGTTTTGTTAGATGCAATAAAGAAATGAATCGAAATTTAATTAGCTATGATACCTAAAGTTACAAATAAAAATAAAGTTGTTTCAAAAGGTAATAATTCTAAAATTTATAATAGATTTGGAGATTTGATTGCAGTGGCATATAAAAGAAATGATATTTATGTTATGAACAGTTTTATATTAAAAAAGGAATCCAATTTAATAAAAACAGTTAATGGAGATTCGATGAGTATGAAAGAAAAGTTACATAGAAAGTTGGGACATGTTAATTTTAATTATTTAAGAACCATGTGCGAGAAGAAAATTTTAGATGAATTGCCTGATAAAATTGAGTCCGATTATTTCAAATGTAAAATTTGTTTAGAAAATAAAATGCACAATTTAGCTTTTGAAGATAATACAAAAAGGGCTAAAGAAATTTTGGAAATAATTCATACTGATCTAAATGGTCTACATAATACAATGGGGTTTAACGGGGAAAAGTATTTTCTTACGTTTATCGATGACTACAGCAAAGTAGTATAAGTTTTTACAATAAAGTCAAAAGATGAAGTAGTTAACTGTTTTATTGATTATATAAATATTGTGGAGCATTTAACTGAAAAAAAGTAAAAATTTTAAGATGTGATAATGGAAAAGAATATTTAAATAAAAACGTTTATCATCTTGCCGAGAAAGTATTGGACAGAAGAAGTTAAAGCAGCGGCATGTTTAAAAAATAGAATCATTGCGAATTAAGTCGAAAAAAACAAAACACCGTATGAAATAATGTATGGAGAAAAGCCTAGTATTAAAAATTTACGTTTATATGGAAGTAAAATTTTTGTAAGAATAGCAGAACAAGAGAGGCAATCTAAATGGTATAACAAAGCTGAAATGGGATATTACTTGGTCATGAATAAGTAGGATACAGAGTTTTAATAAATGGCAAAATAGTAGTGGTTAGACATGTTGATATAGTTGAGGAAGATATTAAGATGGTTGGTTTTGAGGTAAATGATAATGAAAATGAAAAAGTAAACGAAATTGATAGTGTGAATAAAATTAATAACTCAGATGAAAATAAACAAGGGAGTGAAAATTATCAGAATAACAATGATGATCATATTGAGTTAAGACATTCAAAAAGAAATACTAAAAAGCCTGCTAAATATGAAGATGAAAATTTTGTTTATAATGGCATTGTATATGTGAATTATGTTAATGCGGAAAGTCCTGTAAGTTTTAATGAGGCTATAAACTCTTGTGAAGTTGTAAATTGGAAAAATGCGATGGATAGAGAAATGTCTTGTTCGATTAAAAATAATACCTGGAAATTAACTGAAAAGCCGGAAAATAGAAAGTTTAAGATTTGAAATTGGTGTATACGAAAAGGAACAATAATCTCACAACTAAAGCAAGATTAGTTGTGAGAGGATTTCAACAGAATGAAATCGTTGAAGATATATACTGAAAAGCCGGAAAATAAGAAAGTTTAAGATTTGAAATGGGTATATACGAAAAAGAACAATAATCTCACAACTAAAGCAAGATTAGTTGTGAGGGGATTTCAACAGAATGAAATCGTTGAAGATATATACTCACCAGTCGCTAAACTGAAGACGCTAAAAATTTTGTTATCATACTGTTGTCAAAAGAAATTATTTATTGAAGAAATGGATGTAGAGACAGCTTTTTAAAATGGTAAAGTAAAATCGGAAGTTTATGTTAAGCAACCAAAAGGTTATGAAGAAAATATTGAAAGAGTTTTAAAATTAAATAAAGCGTTGTATGGTTTGAGAGAAAGCCCAAGGTTATGGTACGAATGTTTTGATACTTATGTTAAAGATTTAGGATTTGTAAGAAGTAAAAATGATGGTTGTCTTTATACTTTGATTAATGAAAAAGAAATCTCTTTTTTAATTTTTTTTGAGGATGACTTACTGATTTGTGGTAAGAATAAGGCTAAGTTTAATAATATTAAAAGATTGTTATCAAAAAAATGTAATATGAAAGATTTAGGAGAAGTTAAAACGTATTTGGGAATAAATATTGATTATAATAGTGAAAAAGGAAAAATGACACTTGATCAAAGAAATTATATTGAAACATTAGGAAATAAGTACGATATTGAAAATTCAAAATTATATGCTACTCCAATGGAGCAAAATTTAAAATTGGAACCTGCGCAATCAGCTTGTGAAGAAATTTAATTGGAGCTCTTTTATATATTAGTTCAGGAAAAAGACCAGATATTAGTTTTTGTGTAAATTATTAGAGTAGATTTCAAAACAGTTATGATAATACACATTTTAAATATGCAAGAGAGTTTTGAAGTATTTATTTTTGACAAAAGATTTAAAGTTGAAAAGAATAAAAATAATGATTTAATTGATTGCTTTGTCGATGCTGATTGGGCGGGTGACGTAAATAGAAAATCTACAACTGGTTATGTTATAAGATTATATGGTAATGTAGTATTTTGGAAACCAAGAAAACAAAACAGTGTTACGAAATCGTCAACTGAAGCTGAATATGTTACGTTATCTGAAAGTGTAAGTGAATTAAAAGTGATTAAAAATATTTTAAGTATCCGTTTATTTTCATTTTAATATTTTAAAATGGAGTTGAAAGAATCTATTATAATTTATGAAGACAATAATGGTGCTATAAATATTCCAAGATTAGATTAGAATATAGCATATATTCATTCTAACAAAGTCATTAGGACGGAGTAAATTCGAAAAATTCAGAGAAATATTGAATGTTATATAAATTTAAGGAGGTGTGTTGTAATATGATTAAATTTATATCTGTATTATTAATGTATAATTGATGACATCTATTGTATAGCATAGACACGATTAGGGCAAGTAGCAATGTATAGGTGGAGACAGTAGTCACGAGAATATATACGGTGACTGGTGATTACAAGAGTCATACTTAAAATGGCAGTTGTAAAACACGCTTTCGTCGGGTCTATGGTCACTCAGAATAGAATATTATAATTGTTAATCTTTTTGTACCTGTTGTCTAATAAACTAATTTGAATGTTAAGTTATCTCAATTATTCGATCCAGTGCGTTTAAATCAATATATTTAACAATTACAAATTGATTTTTAGAATTATTAATGAATATTTAATTTGATTATATATATTTTTGTAACTCATTGTTCATTATAAACGTGTAATGTCCGATTCACACTCTGCCAAGACAATGGACTTAATAATGGGACAATTGAATGAGCTCGTCTCAGAAAGATCTTTAATTTTTGCCCGTGTCAACGAAACATACACTTAGAATTTGCTTCTATACAATCTCAATTGAATAGATTAAACTGCAAACTTGAAAAGAAAAAACTAGTCGATGTGACTCACGACTCTCGATGTGAAACAAAATCCTCTTTTGATGAATTGATTGTATCAATTGGATCAAATTATTTTAAATTGATACATCAGCAACCTGATGAGATTTCATTACCTGCGTCCACCCAAGCCACCATGAACCCTAATATTGTGAACAATTTTATTTCACAACAGCTCCCTGTAATTATAATTCCAGAATTAAATGGAGAAATCGAAAGCTGGCCCGAATTTTATAGTCTATTTACTTCAATAGTACATACAAATGATTGCTTGAATAATATTCAAAAATTGCATTATTCAAAAATAGCTTTGAAAGGCGAAGCTTTATGGGTAATTTCAGGATTTCAATTAACGTCAGAAAATTATAATTTAGCTTATACCGCTTTACAAACCCGCTATAATAAAAAACGCCGCATAGCCTCCATGTATTTATAAAAAATCACAAATTTTACACCGCTACTTAGTTTATCATTAGCCGGTTTGAAATCTTTTCTTGACGTTCATGAAACGTCAGTGAATGCAATTAAAGCTTTGGCTATCCCAGATCTCACTGATTTTCTGATATCATTAGCATTTAATAATATTGACTCCTTTACAAAAAGGGCTTTTGAAACGAAACATGCTTCTGATACAATCCCTACTTATCAAGGGTTGATGGATTTTGTAACTACCACTGTGCACACCTATGAGATGGCTGGTTCTCCATACAAAAAAAAATGATACGCTTCCAAAAAAGAGTATGGTGCAAGCTTCCACGCCTTAATCTTGCTTAATAAATTTTGCGTCTAGTAGTTCTAACACCAATAGAAAACTAAATCAATCTGCTTCTGCTCCCAAATTAAAATATATAAAAAAATACGATTTTTTGCAAGCCAATAAACGTTGCTTTAACTGTGTGGGCATACATTCCCGGGACAAATGTACTTCGAAATCCTCTTGTCGCTTTTGTAAATCTGAACGTCATCATTCCACGCTGCATCCACATGAGAAAGAAAGTAGTTTGTCGGGATTCCTCCCTAATTCTGTAAATTCTGTTCCCGTCGTAGATTCAGCGACCGACTTGCTCCCAGCTAGGTCTAACCCTGTTCAAGGTACTTCATGTTTGGTGCACGATAACTCCTTACCGCCTTCCAAAGTGTTGTTGGGGACAGTGCAAATGCTAATAAGTGGCAAGTTCGGTAGTTTTCATGAGATTCTTGCGGTCTATCATCCCGGTTCTCATATTTCGGCTATGACTGCTTCTTGCGCACGTTATTTAGGCTTGAAAATGGAACTTTCTAATTTAAGTATTTCCGGCATCAAATAAGTATCCCAAAGATCGTTAGGCTTGGCTATTTGTGAATTAAAATCTAGCCATTCAAACGATGGTCTCGTAAACAGAGCTTACATTTTACCTGAAATATTATGAAATAACTGCTCACTCCACTTCCTAAGGAATTGATACAAAAATTTAATAAATTATCATTAGCTGATGAAAGTTTCCATATACCTTCTCATATCGATTCTCGTATACCTTCTCAAATAATTGTTGCTGAACAGCCTCTATTTTTCAAAGGTAACCCCTCTGATATTAATTCAGTTTTTGGGTGGATTATTATTGGCCCTACTTCCACAGTCGAAGCTAAACACAAAAGTGTCTCTTTGTTTACTACAACGACGGATCCTAATTTTGAATTAACAAAATTTTGGCAATTAGAGAAAATCCATTTTCCGGTTCCTTCTGACCCTCTTGAAATTTATGCGGAAAATTATTTTAAATCTACTGTGAATAGAACAGCTTCCGGCAGATATTCTAATGCTCCTCTTTCTAGTAACCGCAATCGTCTTTGAACTCTTTTCGCAGCTTAGAACGCCGTCTTCAGCGCACTCCTGATAAATTCCAAGATTATATGCATTCATGGCAGAATATTTAGCCCTTCAACATATGTCCGTAGCTCCGCATGCTTCCAATTACATAATACCTCATCATTGTGTCACGAAATCTGATAGTTCCACTACAAAATTGAAAATGGTATTTAACGCTTCCAATCCTGATGTAACAGGTATCTCCTTAAATGAAAGATTGCTTCCAGGTCCCAAGTTGCAAAAAGACATAGCAGAAATTTTTATGTTGTTTCGTCTCCCTGCATAGCTCTTACTTGTGACATTAAAATGATGTATAGGCAAATTTTAATTAATGAGTCTGATCGCAAACATCAACATGTATGTTGGCGTCCTCATTCAGATTCGGCAATCGAAGAATTTTAGTTAAACATGTGCCTTGATCAAACTTGTAGATGATGATGGTAAAACCTTTCCTCTTACTGCTTCTGCCATTCTAAACCAAACATATGTGGATGACGTCATAACAGGCGCTAATGACAACGTCACTGCCCTCAAACTTCGCGATGAATTAATTTCATTGTTCGCTAAAGGAGGTTTTGAACTTCGCAAGTGGAATAGTAATTCAAAATTTGTTCTTACTGAATTATCAGCTGCGCATCTAGAATCCCCTCTTAATTTTTCGGTTTCTACTGCTGGTGTCAAAATTCTAGGACTTCACTGGAATCCTTAAGCTGATTGTTTTTCATTTTCAGTTCGTGTGATAGTGAATTTTATTTTAAGTAAATTATTATATATAGTAGGGGGATGAAATGATAGTTTGGGTCATATAATCTAATGATTCTTTTTGATATGAAACCAATTGGGTGTTTGTGCTATATTAATATACACACACCCTGCTATCATAATTAAATTACAAAAAGGTTTAGTAATAGTATCTACTATTTACTATTTACTATCTACTATTATTCATTTAAAATTCTAAACCATTAGACAGTATGAAATTTAGAGTGCGCAAAATTGTGGAAGAATCTAACAATATGAACAATAAATAAGAACATGAAATTGTGATACGTTTAAAAAAAATATTTAAATAATTTATTTTATATTGTAGATAACATAATATATGTAAATCAACTTACTTTAAAAAAAAAATATAATTATGCAAAATGTATACACTAATATTTACATATAATTTTAAATAAACGCGGGGTTTATCTATTTTTTTTTTACATACAAAAAGTTTGAAAATAATGTTTGATAAAAAAAAAATTACATAAACTGAACATCATTAAATATATTGAATTTACAATGTATAAAATACATGAGAAATGATTTTCAATTGATATCTTATTAGAAATTCTTTTTGGTAAAATCACAAAGTAAAATAACATATTAACCTAGATTTTTATATCAATTATCAATGCATTTACAAGTTACAAGTTCCTGTTTAAACATAAAGATGAAGACAGAAAATAAGAATTTCAACATATCTTCATACATAATTGAATTATAAAAATACTTATTAGTTACGAAATTTATATGCAATAATAATTTTTCCAAAGAAAAAATGGTTAAGAATTATTTACCATTACTAACAATAAGAGAACTAAACTTTAAGTAAACATGCTTACTTTACCAAAATGTTATAATTATTTAATAACGCAAAGAATAAACATTTAAAGTATTTGCATTGATGATTTGACATACAAAAAAAAGTGAGAGCCTAACGAATTTAAACTAAAAAAAGTATATTGAAAATGATACAATATTTTACCAGTGCAGCCTTTTCCAATGTTAAATTATCCAACCAAAACATCCAAAATTTAATATAAATTCTTACTTTTAGATTCGCAGGAATTAAAGTATGAAGTATTATAATTAAAATCAAATTGTAACCAGAAATTAGTCAAAAATATAAAATTATGTCGAATCATTCACCAGTTAAAATGATGAAATCCAAAATATATTAATACCAATTTATGTGGATTATAAACCGAAAACACTAAATTACCCAACAATTGCAGTTGTTAAGTCATCAACCGATACCATGTAATAATCATATATATTAATAATTTTACCTCTGAAGTCAATTATTTTTGGGTCTTGTAAAAACTTGATTAAAAAAAATTTTATCAAAAAAAGAAAAAATGTTAGGTAATATAAACTATATATATTTCTAAGTTTTGTTATTAAATGTTTTAACTGGAATTTTTTATCATAAAATAAATATATATATAAGGGGTGATTTTTAAAATACATAAAAAATTCTACAGTCACGTTCATATGAAGGACCTGTGACTAAGCGAAACATTCTTTCTTATATAGCTCGTATATTTGACCCTATTGGCTTTTAACACCCATTACTTTTTCTATGAAGCGCTTCCTCCAAATCCTTTGGATCAAAAATTTAAAATTAAGATGCTGATCCTCCCAAAAGTATTAAAAACCTTTGGCACACTATCACTTCGTCATTACATTTAGTTTCTTCCTTAAAAATTTCGCGTTTACTTTCATCTGTTGAATTTTACACGATCACTTTAGCTGGATTCTGTGATACCTCCACTAAAGGTTATGCAGCAGTTGTGTATTTAGTGTTTCATGGTGCCTACCCTTTCCAAATTTGTTTTGGTTAAAACTAAACTCGCTCCACTTAATGTCGCTTCCATCTCGCGCTTGGAGGTATGTAGCGCTCTTCTTTTAAACTCAATTCTATTAGGCTATTTACTGATTCAAAAGTAGCACTTCATTGGATTAGTACCTCTCCTCATATGCTAGAAGTTTTTGTAGCCAATAGAGTGCTTTCTATTATGTCCGCTGCTTCCAATGCTTCTTGGCATCACATCACTTCTTCTGAAAACCCCGCTGACATGTCTTCTCGTGGTTTACTTCCGGAAAAATTTATTTACTCCCAAAATTTTGAACTTTGGTATAATGGTCCTAAGTTTTTAATGCTTCCTCTTTCCGAATGGTCTCTTTCTTTTGTAGCAGAGCAAAGGGAAAATAACTTCCTTCCTGGCTTCAAGAAGTCTAAAATAAGCTTGATTGTTTCCACTTATCCCAATTATCTATCTCTATGCTCGAATCTCACATTATTCTTCTTACCATAGACTCCGCCAAGTGTTTGCATGGTTAAATAGATTTATTAATAATTGCCGAACCACTCTTGCCATAAATAACAACAACACTTCTTGTCATAAAGGGCCCTTGTCTATTGGAGAATTAGAAGAGTCTTCCTTCATCTTAGCTTCCATAACTCAACGAGTTTCATTTGCTTCGGAAATATATGATTTGTCTAAGGATTGTGACAATCTCTACTTTGGCCCCTCTAATTATCTTGGTTCTCTGTCTCCGTTTCTTGATTCACGGAGGTTAATCAGAGTGGGCGGTAGAATTAACTTTTCTCAACTAAATTATGCTGCTAAGCATCCGATATTGCTACCTAAAAGGGCTCATTTGTCTTATCTCTTGTGCAAGCATTATCATTTAATTTCTTTGCATTCTGGTCCCAATGCGGTACAAGCTTTAATCCGTCATCATTTTTGGATTTTGTCGGTAAGAGGGCTCTTGAGGCAGGTATAATTTTAATAAAACACGTTTTGTCAAATCCGTTATCTTGGCCACTGGGACGCGTGTCTGCATTATTTCCAGGCCCTGATGGGATACCACGAGTGGCTTCTGTGGACGTAGCTTCCGGTAAATGCACCCAACCCGTTTCTAACAGTGTCCCCTTGATCAATTCTGCTCTCAATTGATTGATTTTTTTTCAATTTTCGTTTTAATTTTTTCGTATGTAGCTTCCTTAAATAATTATTTTGATTTTTTCCTCTTTTCAATTATTTGTTTTATTTTAAAATTAATTTCCCTTAATTAATTTTAGTGGGCGGTTATGTAGCGGCCAGCCGCTGTTAGATGCAATATAAGTGTTTTTTATGCCCCTACTCACTTTCTGGTAGATGCGTGACTTATTCAATTTTGAGTAATAGTTTTTGTACACACTCTACTGTTACACTTTGATCTAGTGTATTTGCTGCAAAACTTATTGTGATTAGTTGTTTACCAATTAATTTGCTTCCTTATTTTTGTACTATTTTGAATATCATATATTTTACCAAAGTGACCATTGTGATTTAATTGTGTATTTATACTGACAATCAGGGTAAGTCAATCCTTTTATTCTGTATTTCTCTATTTCGGCCGAATTAGTTAATTCCAGGATTTAGGATGCCATTATTGCCAGGATTTAGGTAAGTTTATAATTTATCATTAAGAAACCAAACCTATATACAGTCCACACCATAGTGTAGCTAAAAGCGGCTACATAATTTGGTCAGTTACGAGCACGGATGGAAAATTTGGTATTTTTCATTTTGGATATCTGTTAGTATCGTAGAATATTGATATATTAGTCGTTCAAAATTCGGGGCGTTTCCGCTATTTCTGCATTTTTTAAGTGAAATAACTTTTTAACGGTCAATTCGTTAACGATGATTGAAAAAACTGTTTCTTATAATTCCGTAAAGTTTTTATATTCGAAAACTCATCACTGTAGCTCTTTTCGTTCAAAAGTTATGGTATCTGAAAAAACCGTCTAAATTAAGGTGTAGTAATAGCACTGTAAGTACGAAGACCAAGAACCCCTTAAACTCGGGCTTGCGCACTTCCGTGCTATATATCATGTCTTTATATACCAAATTCAGTGGATGTATAAGAATATCCGATACAATTTCTTTAAAAAATATTAAATATTAATGAAATTCATACCTAATGTTTCATAAAAGTTAACAATCAAAAGTTTCAATGTTGCTCTTAAATTTCGGCTTCTACTTTGATCCCATACAAATCCCGATATCATACTAAAATTACATAGTGGCATACCACGAACTAATAGGTACGATGTATCTTCAAAATGACAAATATTAACTGTAAATAATAATGTTTTTATTTAATTACATTACTGAATACTTGCAGAATTTGTGTTCCCACTTAAATTATTAATAGTAATGCTAAAGTACAAATTAGCGTTCAAAGACTACTAATTAAAGAAAGTTTTAAACAAATGTTTTTGCGATAGCTAAGAAAAGTTTCTACAATCTTTTCTGAATTCTATAAATATTTATAGAATTCGATAAATTTCTGTATACATTAATCATTTTAAAAATCGCCTATGACAAACAAGCGGGCGAACGGATACAAGTCATTCCATAATCGTTTTGTTTTGCTTATTTTGGCACATTACACTAAAAATAGGTATATAAAAATATTATTGTTTAGTATTACAAGCCTTGGAAACCTTTTTTTGAAATTGGCAACCCGTAATACCCTAATGTTTTGAGAAAAAGTGTAAAAATTAATAAGTGTGCATTGAAAAATATAAATAATGGAATTGTTTATAAGAATTGTTCTAGTATCTTTCAATACCGATAGTTTTGGTTCAATATACACCTATTTCTCAAAGTGATTTTTTTAGAATTTTCTGACCGATAATTTTGGTGATGAAAATTGCATTGCAGCATTTTTAAAGCGCTCTTCCCGAAACGATTATATTATTTTAAGTTCTGAGAAAAAATAATATATTTTAATTTAACAAAAATAATTTTGCCACTAAAAATATTATTATTTAAAAATATTATTTTGTATATAAATTTACGTGTTTCGCTGTCTTAAACAGCATTTTCGAAAAAGTACAATGTACTATCCTGTAAAACAGTTGCAATACTATATATAATTATAAATTATAGGTGAAAAAAAGAATAAATAAAATCCATCCAGTCTAGTCCAAAATAAATCAGTGTACAAAAAAGTCCAAAGGGTATATGTTACGTTATGTTTTGCAACAAAGGTTGCAAACCAGTTTCACTCTATAACCAGTTTGAATCAAAATGAATCTTCTGCACACGAACAACACTGGATGTGGATAATAGCGGATATAAGTGTTATCTATTAGAGTAGTGAAGTTAATTTTTGCTATGGATTCATTGCTACATAAGGGAAAATGTGAACTCCAGGCTATTCGTAGCAACAAAAAAAAACTGTCTCAGTCAGATAGAAGGTTATAGATTTTTACAGAATGTTTTATAAATTTATCGAGACTAATTTAATAATACCCTTGTATATATTATAAAAACGTTTAAAATTATAAATATTGAATTTTGAAAATCCCACTAAATGAAAACTTTATTTAATTTAGTGGGATATTTAAAGGTGAGCTGTTTGTGAGATATTTAGGGTAAGTTTTCATTGGGTATATCTATTTGTAGAGGTCTTATAATAGTTTCAATCAGCGTTTCTAACCGAACCGTTACTGAAATCAGAATTCGGTTAAAACCGTTTCATTTGAGTAACCGTAAGGAGCCATCCATAAATTACGTAATGCTATTTTCTATTATTTTTAACACCCCCGGACCAATGTAACAATAGATAACAATTTCGTAAGACACCCCCACCCCCACACCATAACGTAACAATACGATTATTAAGATATGTATAAAATATTAAACTTTTAAAAACATTTTTTTAAGTTTATAGTACCAAAAAATCTGAATAACTTGGACAAAGAGAACAGATGTAATTAAGCCTTGAGTATACTTGGATTGTTCTTTGTTTTCTAGATACGTCTTAGGAATACAAGGTCCTACGTACAGGGTGCATAAAATTAGAACTTGAGTCTACAAGTTAAAATTTTTTTTGTTACGTGAAATTTTTTTCGACTAGTACGCTCCCCCATGTAACGAATCATAAGAAATAACACTCCCTCTCTTCCTGGCCGTTCCGTAATTTATGGTTGGCCCCAGATAGATAGATAGATTATCGTTGGCCCAAACCCAAAACCGCTACCGATTAAAATTTAAAAAAAGTGTGTGTGTCAGCTCCGACGCATGATGGAGTTTACTCCTTAAGAACGATTGTCTTTGAACAGGCACAGAAAAATGACTTACTAGACTAAAAAAAAGACCGATATCATATTGGAGCTAGAAAAACCTGCCTTTCTATATATTTTCTTTAATTAAAATTTTTTTCAAGATTGAAGTTATTCTTTGAAGTAATCCACAATAATAATATTAATTATCGATATCAATATCAATAATAAAATAAAACAAGCTTCTTTACGTGTTATTGAAGTGTTAAAGATACATGTGGTAATGAACAAAGTGTGTGAACATCGACTGGGTACGTTAGTCTGTCAGGCTATTGTCAGTTTTGGAGAATATATGCCTGTATATATACATCTATTAACATCACGAAGCAAGTAGTATTGTTAGGAACCAAGTGTGTGAGTGGAACATCAACTGGATACATTAGTCTGTCAGGCTGTTGTCAGTTTTGGTGAATAGACGCTTATATGTATATATAAATATCATATTCTAAAAAAACGTAACGAGGTCATTCGATCTCACTAAATTTCACTCTTTATATTTTTTTCAATACCGGGCGTCTTATATGAAAATCGATTCTTAAGGAGTAAACTTCAAAAATAAAAATCGATATCGTTTCCGAAACCGATTATTTTACTTCAAATACCGGTTTTTAATCGTTATATTATTTTGTGTATGACATAAAATAAATTTGCGAGAATACTACTAATTATTAATTCGTATTATGTATTAAATTTCGTAAATATGCTCGCTGTTTTTTCTTAGTAAATTATGTATATATTATCACTGGCGTACATATAGACTGCGGTTCATTATGCCGTCAAACAAAAGAACAAAAATCTAATTTTATGGGTCCAAATTGAAGCATACACTAGAGCCATGTATACTGGCATGGATAATAGCATAAAGAGAACTAAGCATAAAATGTCACATGAGAACTAAAACTTAAAAACACATTCTATTTTTTATCGGATGTAATTAATTTCTTAATGAGTTAATTATCTTAATTTCCATTATCTTAATTTCTCAATGAGTTTCCTTTATAATGTACCTAACCTTTTAACCTGGAATAAGCGAGCAAAGTTTTTAAATGTTTATACTTCTGTACAAAAATTTTATATGTCTGATCATATGTAATTATACATATTATCAGATAAAATAAAATAAGTAATAGTTTAAAAAACATAAGAAGTTGTAGAAAAAAGTTGTGGATATCTCTAATAGAAAAAGTTTTACAGCCGAAATCGTAAACCCCAAAAATACGTCTTTTTAATTGCATTATTTTGTGTAGAGTGTAGACCAGAAGTGGTGCGTGCGAAAATTGAATCCCCATAGGTTTCCGTATTTAGGAC